>APFE031379202.1:2646-28744 GCA_000404065.3 Pinus taeda | reverse complement strand
TTTTTCCCTCTTAGTTTGAAGCATTTTCTTTCTTCATTTGGTTGGAGAAGATCTGTAGCTTACCGAAGAGCCATATTTATAAAGAAAGATCCATCTTTGCAGTGAAAGAACCATTCCTGAATCCTTTGTTCCACATTCATACTTAGGTCAGGGGTCAGCATCTTCTTCAATTGAATGACAACAAGCAACAACTAGGTATGTTATAGCCTCAACCTCAGTCATTTATACTGAGTGAACCCATTAGAATACTGAGGAAATCAGATTGGTCCAATAGGAACTGAATAAACTGCATGAATTTCATCATTAGGAACATGGATACTATTGGGCGAAATGTTGGCTTTAAAATGGGCTATACATTTTAAGGTGTTGTGAGTCTTTGACCACCTTAGCTGTTTACTTTGCTGCTAGTAATTATGTGCCAGTACGTAATGTGCATAGACTCTTAAGGCAATAGTTTATAAGGCCTTACTGTGCCTAACTTACCTCATCGTTCACCCTATTTATTGACATCGAATGAAAGTGGGCCTCCTCTGAAGTGACAATTAGGCTCATTTTTGTTGAGAAATGGAAATAAGAAATTCCAGTTTAATTTGTCCTTGAATTAAACTTTGAATTAAAATATAATTCTATTCTCATAAAAACTTGTAGATAATTAATTAAATTTAATTGACTTAATTATCTTAGGAATTTCGAGTTGGAAGTATTTTTGTATTCATGTATATGTTCTACTTAAATTTTAGGGGTCCAGGATGAGTTTGTTTGAGTTGTAATTAGATAAATCAGTTTGATTGAGTTGTGGTCGGTTAAACTAGTTCTAACTATTTTTGGAACTAGTAGAGGCCTAGTAGTGAGTTGGTGGACTGGTGCATCCTCATTGCTACTCTAGCTAACTGAATATTCCCTCATCAAAAACTCATGCATGTCAGTTCAAACAAAGACGCAGTTAAGACTAAATTGCAGGGATAATGTACTATTAGTTGTAGAATTATCCAAGTTGTATAGATCATGCAAGCAATCAGAAGAGGACATAGTTTTGGATTACCCAGTTATGGAAGAAGGAATTATTAATTAAATATGGGTTATTCCTCTCAGGAATTGCACAAGGAAATAGGTGCTCAATAGGCAGTAGAAATTGGCTAAGTGTTGGTCAGTGCGGGCTTTTGAGGTGAGAATTGATCATACTTGTGTGGAATTGTTCTTGGGAGAACAAGCCTTGTATTATCACTTAGATTTCTTATTAATGAAATAAAGGGGTTTTGAGTAGGGGTTTTCCCCAAAGAAACAATTGTGTTATGTGTCTTTGATTATCTTCCTCTTGTCAATTATTTTTTTCATCAATGCTTGGTTTTCTTTGTTCAAAGAGTAGAGTAGATTCTTGTCTTGTGTTTTAGTACACTACATGAGTTGTGAATCTACAGGAAAATCTACATTTCTGTACCATTTGTTCATCTGTCTTTATTGACAAGCAAGTTTATTCCAGGATGTTGGTAACTTGGTTCCACTATCAGAGAGGAGACTTGGCACTCAGCAGTAGCACACAAGATGAGAGGAGAGTACTAAAGTCAATTCAAATAGTCCAAATTACCAAGCATCCAGTCCCGCATAGTTTTTCATTCATTGTGATTCAGGCACTAACCCACTTAGCAAATCCTGCAAACTAGAAAGGCCAAGTAACTCAACAAGTCTTCCAAACAAGGAACAAAAAGAAAACACATATTCATTAGTGACCAGCCAACATTATATTAGTATGTTATTAGTTCCAAATTCTTCGATATGGAGTACCACACTATTCATTCTTTACTATTATTCACACACACCTAGTCAAAATGTGCTAACATAGGGGAAAGTCCAACCAAGTACATAGATTCATCTTCAACCAATGAACTACCAAACTACTCATTATTTATTGTCATTCACACACTCCCATTTCATAAGTACCACAAAGGAGGAAGAATAACCAAGAACACATGTTCATCTTCAACCAATTTAACATTATGTTAGTTCGTTTTTCACTGTTATTCACACACACCGAGTCAAAATGTCCCACAATGAGGAAGACAAGAAAGCATACATATTCAACTTCAACCAATGAACATTTTGTTAGATCAATGAGCATTGCTATGAATGTACAATTTGTTAGCAAGAGAGCCATATTCATCAAAACAACACACATTATGTTAGGAAGGTCACGACATCATGTTAGTTAGATGGTCACTACCTTTGTGTACACCACCATTATAGAAACATTGACATAATATGTGCCGAAAACATAAACAATGGAATAATGTGTGTTGCTTACACCGCCATTTAAATAATATTATAGAAACATTGGCATATATGTTCTGTTTACAACACCATTGACATAATATTACAGAAACATTGGCATAATCTATGTTGTTTTCACCAACATTCACATTATTATTAATATGTTCTTCTAGTGCCTAAAAAATTTGCCTCTCTCGAGACAATAACAAAAAATAACCCCACTAAGGCGTCTGCAAAAGCTTTCTTCTCTTGACTCAATAACAAAAGTAAGTAAACACATGTCTTTGAACATACATACCATTAATAGTGTAGAGATCAAGCTCATAGAATCGCATTATAAAATCTCTATGAAGTTGCTTCTGTAAACCTAATATGTGGCCACCATATTGCAAATATGAAAGAGTTGTCAATATATTCATCCATAATTTCAATGCACTCAGCAAAAGCAACTCCATTCTTTGAAGAGTTTGAGGTTTGAAAACATGTTCATCTTCCCTTACCTTCAAACACAAAATAAGGCTACCATTTCAAACACAAGAAAAATCCACAGTGATATAAAAGTTATAATTACCATCAGAACATGAAGGGAGAAACATAGAGGAAGTTGGTGTTGCTCCATCTTGGTTGCCAAAGAAAAACATGATATCGATGCTAGCTGCGTTGGCCATGAATTACATTGTTTTCAACAAAACAATGTTCAAGTTGTTTACAACTATTTTACATAGAACATGATTTAAAAAACAATAAATGATTTGGTCATGCTTATGTTTATAAATGATTATATAAACCCAATATATTTATAAATTCTTTAGTCATGCTAGTAGAATCCAAAAAATATTAGCAACTCCTTCAACTACCTGAACTTGTGTGCAAGAAAGAAAACGATCAAGGTTGTTTGTAGCTAGCAGGGCTATCTATGGAAGAAAATAGTAATGTCCTTGAACTTACATTCATTAGTATAATTTCAAAGCATTCAACATTTAGATTTTGTAATTGGGCATTGAAATTCTAAATTGTTGGGTGTCTTTTTTACCTTCAAAATCCAGGAGACAACCTTTTGGCGAGCCCTACCATCGACATTGTTAATCTCAAGCCTCTTGAAATAATGAGTTTGAGGAGCATACAATAATTATTTGGCTATAAGGGCTGATAATTCTCCATCTTCAACATCATCCCCTGCATGGTTTCAACTTGTGATTATTGAGGGCCACTGGTGCATCATGAGAAGAGGAAAATTCATATTGATAGCTACAAGAAAGATGCTAAGCGCAATGAATGTTGTGAGAAGCCATGAGTGACATTGTGACACTTGTATGAGCCTCACGAACACTGAGGTTGGCTTGACTCCTCTCAGGACAGGTCTAGCTTGGAGAGAAGTCAAACTCTGTTGTCAACGATCCTAGTAAAAACCGCCTGACTATAAAAGATATATATAAATATAAGTGCCTTATTCAATGGTTATAGAGACATTCTACCTCTGCAATAAAAGTATTTTACTTACAAATTTGGAGGTGTTTGGACTGTTATACAATGTGATGATATAGCAAGTTTTATGCCTTTGATTAGAGGTGCCTTCATATACCATAATTTTAGAAAATGAAACCATAAAAACATTCCGTGGTGCCTTATTGTTTGCCTCAAATTGCCCATTATATCAACATTTCTCAACTAACAAATCCATCCTTCAAGGCTGCAACCAACTGAGGAAAAATTCACCTGAGAGGAAGCTTATTTTCCTTATGAATCATGATCCCTACCTCAAAGGTGTCCTTCTTCTTGGTTCTTGAAAGGTCGTGGAGACAAGCCCTTAGATGATTTTTTTTTGTGTATAGTAATTTGGCTTCAACCGAATGACAAAATTGGTAAGAGTGTGAGGCTTCCTTCAAACTAATTGATTGATGACAGTAGATGTAGGGATTTTAGATATTGATCTAGCTTTAGAATACTTCAGTAGTTGAAAAGGATAAGAGACCTTAGCATTCAAGACTTTTGACAAGGTGATGATATAGTGAGTGCTATGTCTTTGATCAAAGGCACAAGTTCATATACCATAAGTTCAAAATATGCAACCATACAAACATGCCCTGGTGCCTTGTAGTTTGCTTCAAATTTTTCATTCTTTACAAAACCTCTCTCATTTGAAAAAGATGAAAAAGATAGGAGACCTTAGCCTAATTTTCTGGGGATTCAAGATGTTTTACAATCATCTTAGGAGGCTGACACCAGATAAAATATTCATGGATTTCATGACACCCCCAACTTGGGATAGATATGCCCCTAAATACAAACTACTAGCCCCATGTTATTATTTTAGTATACAATGTGTGGGTTGCCAACATTAATTTGGCTTTTGAATTATGATTTTTTTGTATGAATTTGCTTATACAATGAAGCTGATGTCAAATAGGACTTTGTCTCCCAAGTTTCCCTATTCCCTAAAAAAGAATTTATGGTTATCAAAGCATTTTTTTGTTTTGTAAAGTGGAATTCAAATGTGTCATATAATAGGAGATACAAATCTCCTATATAGAATCGGTATTGGTTGGAAAAATCTACACCTAAGTTTCAAGAGTAAATTGTTTCTAAATTTATACTTCAATGGCATGAGGAAATTATTATCCATAATTAAATAATTATTTACATGTTGCATTTCTATTTTCTAGGCACATGAAATAGTCACCATAGAATTATTGACATCATATTAAAATATAGTTAGGTCTGACATATTGCATGTCACTCTTAGTCAAGTGTATTTAAATTCAACATTTTATGAAATTCCAACTCTTACTAGTCAATTCAACAATGAAAACGTTGCATACATACTCATTTCACTACTTGGAATTATCCCTTTATCACTGCTTAAATCAAATAATGGTCATTTTTCCCAGATAATGTGTTATTTGTTCTCTATTGAGCATGTAGTTGTCACTATGTTTTAAATTATGTGCCACTAATTACTGCTTAGGATGTGTGAGGGCCACCTCTGGACAATTAACTAATTGGTCGTACTAGGTTTACGAACTTGTTTTCTTTTTCATTGATGAACATGTGGTAATGTGGAATTTTTTACAGTGGATATAATTTATTGAGTAAGATTTTGATCAGCAAACTAAGATTCTACTTAATTCTTGTTACATTTGATGAAATACATAATACAAAAAGGATATTTTTATTGTGTTGGACCATGGTCCAGTGGTTGACAGGGGTGTTGCCATGCTAAAGAGAAAGGCTCAAATCTTGGCAGACATATAGCCTTGGATTATAAGTTGGTTGAGTTTGATGGATTTCATATGCAACATAATTCATGGAAAATGTATGATATTGGGAGAAGGGCTTAGGGGTTCTCCAAATGTGTAATGCAAGGCATGTTGTGCCTGAATCTCATTAGGTCGTGGTAGATAATTTTGGAAGGATATGATAGTTAGGATAGGTGAAGAGAATGAGAACATTGATGATATTATATTTTATAATAACGATTTAATTAATAATTTTTGAAGAGATAAGATTAAGTTAACACAAATTTAGGATAATTAATTTTGAGTTTGGTGGGTCTATTGAGTAAAATTGAATGGGGTCACAATATCCACTTGCAAATTCAAATTCAATATCAATTTCTCAAAGCTATTCATATATTCAAATTCAATTTATCAAAACCATTCATATATCCTTCTAGTTCTACTTAAACAAAATATAAAAATCAAGTTGCATACTATTACAGTTCTACACCAAAATGGCATCACTGTATTCAATTTTCTTTAGTAACATAAAAAAATGTTCAGAAACTTATTACAGTTTGGTACCATTTACCATCACCTGAACTAGGTGTTGATAAAAGACCAATATATGAATAGATAGCAATATACCTATCAACTTTGCAAAATGAATAGGATGTTATCCCTATTAGTTGATTAGACACACACAATAGGTAGTGGATAAGGCATGAATCTCTTAGTTATATATTTCCATCAGATCCTTAAATGAAAGTAATATGCCATCTCTTCTATAAAAATAGTACATTGAATCTTATGTTCAAGCTCCAAGCTATTTTGCTACCCAAAACACAAATATTTCTTGTATGTCGAGTTCAAAACAAAGTGTCTACATCATTTAATAGTTAATGGAAAGGTGGAGGAAGGGGAGGGTTATAGTTTTGGATTCGTGGAGGGACTATATTGGTTGGAGGTGGTGGTGGAAATGTATATCTGATTGTAGGAATTGCAATAGGAACATGAGGTGGTGGGGAATCAGGATGCATATCTAAATGTAGGTAGTATGAGAGAAACAAGAGATGGTGGTGAAGAACGTCTAACAGTAGGTACTTGAAGAGGTCTAGGTGCAGGTGATTGTGGTGGTGATATAATGGGAGATGGTAGAGTACATTGCACATGACAAAAAGACATATCAATACAAGTTGTTTTGGGCACGAAATGCAACACATACTTGTTATTATCGCTAAAGAGGACGATGTGGAATGTAGTTATGTGAATCATCAAATGGCACTCCCCTGCTTGGAAGTGACAGATAGTTTGCATGCTTTGCTATGTAATAATTGTAGGAAACAATAAGGTTATGGAGTCTCCTTATAGAGAAAATCACATCAGAAATGGATCCATAGAATTCATTATGAGCCAGAATGAGAAGCTCAATGTTACTAAGATAGCTAAAAGATAATGAAACCTGACCTCCTATGTGATTAAATCTCACATCTAAGACATTGAGATGATCCAACATCCTTGTCTCCGCTGGAAAGAATCCAGACAGTTCATTGTTAAGAAACAACACCTCTCTCAACCTGTGGGCCATGTTGCCAACACTGCTAGAAATGCTTCCAGTCAACTTGTTATTGGAAAATATCACCACAAATATTGGACAGTTCCCCATGTTGTCTAGAATATTATCTTCAAAATAGCTATTTTTCACAAAGATAACATCCATCTCCTTCTTGTTGAAGAGCTCTGCAGCAATAATACTTGTAAACAATTTGAATCTTAGATCCAAATACACCAAACTCTGTAGTTCATAACCATAGTAGGGAAATTCCCTGAGAAGTCTTTGTTACTCATATCCAGCTATGTTAAAAGTGTGAGAATCTTGAAGCTAAGAGGAATGACCCCACTGAAATGGTTGGTATTGAGAAGGAAGAGAGAAATATCAGTGAGCATGCATAGTTCCTCAACTAAGAAGTCTTTACGTAATCCATGATTCAAGTCAATCCCAACAACAAATATCTCACATGATTTGTCTAAGGCAGGTGCACACAAGACCCTTGTGTAACTTCAACCTATTCCTAAAATTCATTTGAATTCCCAACTGCTGGTTTGTTTTGTGCATCCCCTTTTTGGTGATTGTTTTCCTTGTGAATCATGATGCCTTCTACATTATAGTTACTAAAAAACAATTTTAAATATTCCTTGTTATAGAAGAAACTCCATCATGGTGATGGAAATGTGCATAAGCTTCCATGAAGATCAATGTTAGTTTTAATTTTCAATTATCAACAGACCTATGTGTGTGAGATCTATTTTCTACTTTTCATTTCATTAGTTTTCATATGAATTTTGTTGTCTACTCTCTTATTTTCAAAGAATCTTGTGTATTTTTATATTAAACTATATTTTTATATTTCTTGTTTTTTTGATTCATTATAATTCATAGGTATAAAATGTCACCTCTTGGTCGCCCCAAAAAGGAGCTGAAACAACGTTCACTTGCCGATGAATTTGGTATCTCTCAATTCTCTAATCAACAGCATATTTCTGAAAATGAAGTATATGATCATGTTGAAGAGGATCACGAATCATATAGTGCAGAACTTCTTGAAGAGGAACCAACTTCCAAGGGGTACAAAAGAACATTCAATTCCAAATAAAGAATGAGATTTCCGTGGGCTTATGCTATAAATATTGTAATAGTGCTGAAATCATAAAATGTTCACAGTGTGTAAAATTCAAAAGGGAAAATCCATTTGCTAAAAATGGAAGAACAACTCTTCAAGTTAATGCTTTAAACATCCATGAAACACCAAAGGCTCACAAATTTTATTTTCAACTTTTAGAGGGAGAAAGTAAACAAAGGACTCTTCCAATTACAAAACATGAAGAGCTAATGGTTGATGCTCAGAAGGAGAGAATTATATCAGTTATTGAGAACATGTATTTTGTTGCAATACATGATTTACCTTTGGAAGCATATAAGTCAGTTTGTGACTTGAATAGGTATAAAAACACTCCTCACATGCCTCTAACAGATGAATAATCAACATATATAAATACAACATTTAGAAAATACTTTCTAGAAGCTGCTAAGGAGGTATATTGGAAAAAATTAAAAAATGAGATTTTCCAAAGCCAATATTAGTCACTTTTAGTTTATTAAAGCACTAATCGGACTATGGTGCAACATTTGATTGTTTATATCACATATTTTACAAATGAATGAAGAGGTCCATGTGCTACAAAATTCATACACTTGCTACAAATTAGGAATGAACAACATAGTCTATGTATGATGTTGTGACATCTCTTTTAGTAGACATGAATCTCTCCATGACAAAGTTAGTTTGATTTGGATCTGATGGAGCATCATCCATGAGGGGTATTCATGAAGTTTTATCTAGTAAGCTTCATCAACATGCCTCTCATTTGTTAGATATCCACTATATAGCTCATCAAGAAGCATTAGCAGAAAATGATGTTTTATCTTATTTTGAAGAATTACAAGCTATTGATAAGTTCGCAAACAAGACCTATGCATGCTTAGGGAGATCTACTAAAAGACATGGAGAATTGAAAGAGATAATGGAGTCATTTCAAAGGACAAGGCTAGAAGTGTTATGCATTCATCATATTAGATGGCTTTCTAGAGGCAAGTCATGGAAAAACTTGTTAAGCTCACGCCTATTTTGTTAAGAGACTAGGAGTTAGTGGAGAAAATATTTATGAGATGGCTACAATATTTCAAGCTCAATTTTGCATCCACTTACTTTCATATGTGCTTATTGATTTAAATAATTGAATCAAAAGTTTCAGGAGGATTATTGGGATGGTGTCCCCAAGAGTAGAATGGAATTAATTAGTCATTTATTGTATACAATTTTGTAAAAGATGTAAAGTCTCCGCGATTTGTGGAAGTTAAGTGCGTATATGAATAAGATTCAAAGGCACTTAGACCCTTGTTTCTAGTAAATTTTTTAGTCAATTTTGAGTTTCACCCATGGTTCGTGGACCATTGCATTGTATGGAAAATTCAATAAATAGTCAAGTGTTAGAAAGTCTAAGGATAAGAAAAACATATATTTTTGGATAGAGAATTGGGTTGAAGAGTCCTAGGAAGGAGCTAAGGAAGGAAGACTTTGTTTCTTGCGCTTAGGTAGAGAAGGGAAACCTGTGCAACAGAGTGTGTGGAGGACTAGGTAGAGTTTACAACTGAGTGCGTGGACCCCTGGAGTTGTGTGCGCAGGGTAGTTTGATTCTGTAATCAGTGAATTGAAGATCAATTAAGACATTTTTCCAAAGAATTACTGAGTATTTATGTTTATATCTAGAAATGTTATATGTTGATGATGAATGACATGTTTTTTGAATTACTGATTGAATTCTATGTGATTATCGTTAATCTATCTTAATAATGTACGCAATGAATATTTAGTCTCTTCCGCGGAGTTTCTGGTGACTTCTCTTATGTTTTCTGATGAATTAACTAGATTATGTGATTTCCAATTTAGAATTTCTTTCTCATGCATGTAAGTAGATAAATCGACTGTTCAAGGTCTGCAAAGACTGATCATATGCCTTCGAGACGGTCTAAAGGCCACTTTAACTGAGTTGCAGTAATGATCCCTAGAATTTTATCAATCTACATAGAGGTAGATCCAAGGCACTGAAAGGCATCACACTAGTCTCTGGAAGCAAAAACTTGGTTCTTGCATCCCCCCATACTACTTCGGGTGAGACTATAGCCTATGCTATGGGGGTTGTTGCCAAAAGGTCCAGTAGTTTAGGGTTTTATGGTTAGTGAAACTAACTTTGAAGATGGGTCAGGATCCCCTAAGCCAACAAAGATCATGTTGACAATAAATCTATTAGAACAACTTTGGATATCATTATTATCTAGCTTCATAATGGATTTCTAAGTGGCACATTTGGGGCAGGTGCAATGCGCACATCATCTTTTTTAAGTAAAACACAACAAGGAACTCTTTAGTTTGCAGATGGCACAAGTATAGTACATGTATATGAATTGAGGTTTGAGAGTTTATTAAAGTCACAAAGATCAAGGAGACTACATGAATGCATTATGCTGGGAAAGGGTTTTGTAATGAAGCTGATTGAATTTCTAAATGCAAGGTTCAAAAATTTAACTATGTTTAATGCAAGCAATTTCTTTAGTCCTTGTAATCATTATGAGTATATGGATGATAGAATCTCAAAAAAGAAGATTATTGACATGTTTATGTGAAAATTTTGTTGTTGGAGGCTTTCCTGTTGTGGACTCCTTAAATATATGGATGAAATGAATGAATTTATATTTAGTATTTATAAATATTATCCAAAAAATGATTTGTTTGGAGCATGGGATCAATGTGCAGGGGAAATTGAATTGTTTGAAGAATTTACGTGCGTAATGCAACTATGGAAAGAAATTCTTGTTATTTTGGCTAGTACAACAATTTGTGAAAGACGCTTTTCAAAATCAAATCAGATACAAAAATGAGGATAGGTCAAGACTTTCTTTAAAAACATTGGATATGTTAATGTTTCTCTCTCTTAGTGCACCTCATGATCTAAATGAGGTAGTTTGGAATGATATTTATGATGAATGGAAAGAGATGAAAACTTGCAAACCTCTTCCACTATGAAAATAGATTGAAAGAACTAGTAAGTTTCAATATTTATTACCATCATTGTCTTACTCTATGGAGCAATTGAAAGAAACATTTGGGTAAGTTATTTTTTTTTTGTTTTATATCATTTGACTTTTGTAAATGAAAGCATAACCATATTTTTTTGAGTTTGCATGAATTTTTTTCCAAAACATATTGAATTTAATCATTGCGAGATATTGCACAAGACATGTTGAGATTTAATCATTGTGGGATATTTCACAAGATATGTTAAGCTTGAGGATCACAACTGTCAAAGTTTTATACCTGAAAGAAGAAG
The DNA here is from genome assembly GCA_000404065.3 of Pinus taeda. Classification (NCBI taxonomy): domain Eukaryota; kingdom Viridiplantae; phylum Streptophyta; class Pinopsida; order Pinales; family Pinaceae; genus Pinus; species Pinus taeda. The sequence continues at coordinate 17,318 of APFE031379202.1, read as the reverse complement.
ATACCTTGGATCAATTTTACTGCTAAGTCTAGGGACTATAGTTCCAATTGTTAGAGATGTGTAATTATTTGAATTCTCATCCTTTCAAAAGAGTTTTAATAGACAATGCAATAGTGATATGGTCAAATCTGAAGTTTATAAGCTATGATTCCACTAATACCTCCTATATGCTAGAATTTATTTTTAATTTTATAAATGAGACCTTCCATATACTTTTAATATAAGTATTTTCGTTTTTTCATATTTGTATTCTTATTTCAATTTCATTAAGATGTATTTATTTCTATATGTTTATATCTGGTTCCTATTTTAGACTCATAACATAAACAAAATATTATGGAATGTGATTATATTTCAAAAATCTTCTGGAGGTAAGAAGGCCCCATTAGGGCTGGGTGTTGTGGCCGCAATATATTTTGAAAGTGAATCAGTACAATCTCCCATGGATTAACAGTAGCATGTGACCTTCTTCTCCACTCTAGGTTACACCGACAATAACCAATGTTTTGTGTTATAGATCTGATCTGAAAATATATGTAAATACAAATATACCCAAAAATAACAAGATCTAAATATAGATAGAAATAGATAGAAATGTTTCTTTATTGATAAAACCCTTAAGGTAAGGCAACACCATACAATCACTCCTTAAGGAAGGAGAACACTCCACAAGCCATATGCTTATCCATACAATAATCCTTCACATCTCTCAATGGGTAGTCTCTAGCCTCTATATAGGCCTCATACATACAATAGCATGGATTATTACGATGGTTCCCTCAATACCATCTATCTAATACAATGGGCTTATTATATTATTGCTAACTACCTGTGGTCCCTTACATGATATGGGTTAACCACTTTACTTATTACTATGGCCCATCCCATCATTACATTATTCTCTTGGGTACCTCCCTCTATACCCCATACTATCCCCCCTAGGTATACTACATTTCACCCCCCTTAAACATGTTTCATCCATGAAACATAAGAAGTACATAAATAATAAGATCTACTCAAAAGAGTAGTCCAATGGTACCATGCACGAGCATCTAGCCATCCGAGAGAAAGGTGAACCCTCGATCTAGCAGGTGCATCACTCGCTTCAGATGGACGTTGACCCTGGCGGCTCTTCTGTGTTGATGTGTGGCCAGTGGATCGTCACCCCTATCTATTTATCATGCTAGGGTTGTTGTCCTTGTGGCTAATTTGTTGCCGTCATGTTGGTTGTTTTCTTGCAGGCTAATGTGAGTGGTGATATGCTGAAGTTTTAGCCAATGGTGTATATTTCTTTAATTCATGCCTAAAAGAGCCCGATTGGTATTTGGTACATGTTTTAGTATTTGTTGTTGTTGCTTATCTTTCAATATTTCTTCAACCACAAATTCCTTATATTATGTATCCATACCTGTAACATTTTTTGCTTCCGCCTCCTTAGACTCTACCTATTTTTCTCGTACCTGGTTTGATGTTTGTGTTTGGTTGTTGACCATCAAGGGCTCATCATATGATGTGTCAGTCCCTGGAACATCTTTTGCTTCATCCTCCATGGAATCTACCTGTTTATTGATGGAAATATCATTTATGTAATTTTCTTCTTTTTATACCAAAGCTTAAGGAATTTCTTCTGCACATTAATATTGATAGTACCCACAGATTCCATCCAAGGGTATCCTAAAACAACATCCACATTAGACCTATCTGAAGCATAAAAATCACAATGCAACACATACTTATCCATAGAAAGCTTCAAATTTTTATAAACTTGAACATCCTCATTATCAACCTGTGTGTTTTCAATGTGTTTTGCCGGGACTTGCAATTTTTTTGGCATATTAACATTGATAAAATTATGCTTGTAGCTAGGATTTATAGACACAATAATATTCTCTTTCTAAATACATCCATGAACCTGCAATAAGGAGATACCTATTAAAATAACCCCTTTCATGTCTCATTCCCCTATTTTCTAGTATGAGACCATTTTTCTAAAAGGATTTCTTCTATTTTTTCACGAGGAAGTTGCGACATTGACTTGCCAAGTGAGTTCCACCATATAGCAACCTCATATTTTATACTAAATAGTAGGCAACTTATCCAAAATTGCTTGCATCGAGACTTGTGATATTTTATAAATTATTCAATAGTAGGACCATTATCTTTTCTCCTAAAAATAAGATCTTTGTTAAACTATTTGTCCAAAAATAGTTTTTCTATTTCATCAACAATACATAACTTCAAAAACTCATTGTTAAGTGATTTCCACCATATATCAACCTCATCTTTCAAATATTACCCTATGGTGTCCTTCCAAAGGAATGGTGTATCACACTACTAATTTTGTATAAATTTTTCAATAGTCGGTCCATCATTTTTTCCTATAAAAAACTTACTGTTATAAGCCATGAAGAGGGTTTTGAAAACAAATCTCTTACTTGGCAAAAAATTTGAAATGGACACAATTCAGTCAATATTCCCTAAAATCCCTATTATGACCTATTTTCAGAAATAGAATAACCATTTTGCATCTATCCATGTGATCAAAATCCTTATCTGCACTGGAATTTCAAATTCACACTACAACTGTCTCACCGAAAAAAAAAAAAAAAATAAAACAAATAAAATAAATAATAAAATAAAAATAAAAAAAATAAATAAATAAATTAAGCAATCAATCATCAAATCAATAAATAAATAAATAAAATAATATATATATATATATATTATTAAAAAATCTGAAAAAGAGTTGATCTGAAAATATATGTAAATACAAATATACCTAGAAATAAAAAGATATTAATATAGATAGAAATAGATAGAAATGCTTCTTTATTGATCAAACCCTTAAGGTAGGGCAACACCCTATAATCACTCCATAAGGAATAAGAACACTCCACAAGCCATATGCTTTTCCGTACAATAATCCTTGACATCTCTCAATGGGGAGTCTCTAGCCTCTATATAGGCCTCATACATACAATACCATGGGTCATTACCATGGTTCCCTTAATACCATATATATAATATAATGGTCTTATTACATTATTGCTAACTACTTGTGGTCCCTTACATGATACGAGTTAACCACTTTATTTATTACTATGGCCCATCTCATTATGACATTATTCCCTTGAGTACCTCCCTCTGTATCCCATACTATCTCCCTAGGTATACTACATTCCAGCCCCCTTAAACATGTTTCATCCCTGAAACATAAGAAGAACACAAATAATAAGATCTACTCAAAAGAGTAGTCCATTGGTACCATGCACATGCATATAGCCATCCAAGACATAGGTGAACCGTCGATCTAACTGGTGCCTGGCTCGCTTGAGATGGAATTTGACCCTGGCGACTCTTCTGTGTTGTTGTGTTGTGGGTGGATCATCGAACCTATCTATCTATCATGCGGGTGTTGTTGTCCTTGTTGTTTATTATTTGTCATCGTGTTGATTGTTTTCTTGTGGGGTGATCTAGGTGGTGATATGCTGAAGTTTTAACCAACGGTGTATATTTCTTGAATTCACCACCTAATAGAGCATGATTGGTATCTGGTACATGTTGTGGTGCTTGCTGTTGTTTATTATCTTCGAATATTACTTCAACCACAAAGTCCTCATCTGATGTATCAGTACTTGTAACATTTTTTGCTTCAGTCTCGTTGGACACTCCCTATTTTTCTGGTACCTGGTTTGATGTTTGTGTTTGATTCTCAACCATCAAAGGCTCATCATCTAATGTGTCAATGTCATTAGAGCTTTGTGCTTCTGCCTCCATAATCTCTGCTTGGGTCTTAATGGAAATATCCTGCAATTTAATTTTCTTCTTTGTATATGAGAGCTTCATAAATTTTTTCTGCACATTAATATTGAAAGTACCCACAAATTCCATCCAAAGATATCCCAAAACAACATCTATGTTATCCATATCTGAAGTATAAAAATCGCAATGCAACACATACTTATCCATAGAAAGCTTGAAATCTTTATAAACTTGAACATCCCCATTATCAACCTATTTCAATGTGTTTTGCTGGAACTTGTAATTTTTTTGCCAAATTAACATTGATAAAATTATGCTTGCAGCTAGGATTTATAGACATAATGATCTTCTCCTTCTAAATCAATCCATGAACATGTAATAAGGAGATACGAGCAGAAAATAACCCTTTATGTTTCTTGGTTTCTGTAGAAATTCTCATTGTAGATCACTTGATAACGCAATATACTAAAGCAAAATACTTGATCTACTTCTACAAACAAACATGTGAAAGCTTAATCGATTATGAGCAAGATCAAGTAAGAACACATATAATAGAGAAGAAGAAATCATACACATGAAACACAGAAGAATACTCTGGGGAAAGACTCAACTAAAAACCCTGATCTCTGTATTATCATACAAGTGGAAATATCTTCGGATTACACAAAGCTTTAGCTCACAAGCTATCCAGCTCTCAGTACAATCCCTCAATGCTGCTAATAGATAGAATAGACAACACTTGTGCCTTCCTTCAGTCCTCCAAGCATCCTATTTCCTTGCGCAATTTTTCCTGGGGTTCAATGTTTCCACCTGTGTGAATTCCCACCTCACACACTCATCAAAACTCAGCATCAACTGCGCAATCCTAAAGTATATAATTCCTTCTACATGGATGAGTTTCCTATATAGGAAAATTAATCTAATTGATATTGCATTGTCCCATCCTCTGATCTCAAATGGATCTTTGACTGAACTAACATGCATGAGTTATTCATGAGAGAATGTTCAGTTATCTAGATAACACTAGTTACATGCATGCAAGCACTAATTAATTGAACTTGCAATTCAGTTCCACAAACTGTTGGAACTAATCCAGCTAAACTTAACTCAGTTAACTGAGCTAACTAGTTACAACTCATCCTGATCTCCTTAATTAACAGATAACTTCCTCAATCAAAGGGATAACTATTGCATGTCTTCACATAGACTTCATGTTTGATTTTTTCCAACTAATTAACTCAATATGAATTAATTTATTATTTTTCAAACAATTGCTAAGCTCAAATTTTAATTTTAATTTTCAATTTTAGTTCATGGACTAACTAAAATTGTAATGTATCTCGAAATGCTATTTATAGCAATGTTATTTTTAGCATTTCCATTTTATCATTCCCTGTTGCTATGTCCAACACCGGTACCTAAAATGCTATTTATAGCATTTCTTGTTGTTATTTTCAGCAGTTTCCTTCTTTCATGTAAAAATAAAATATTTGCTAGGTTTTGTGGTTTCCTCATTTCTAGTATAAGACCATTTGTCCAAAAATAGTTTTCAAAATTCTTCATCTGAAAATTCGAACTTCTAGGTGCTAAGTGAGTACCACCATATGGCATCCTCATCTTTCACATTATGCCATAGGAAGCTTCTCCAAGATTTCTGATGGTTTTTCTTAAGATTTTTTTATGAAATATTCAATAGTAGGACCATTATCTTTCACTGTAAAATATTGCTTGCTAGAAGCCATGAAGAGGGTTTTGAAAACAAATCACTTACTTGGCGAAAATTTGAAGTGGCCACAATTTAGTCAATATTGATTAGAATCCCTATTATGACCTGTTTTCAAAAATAGAACAACCATTTTGCATCTTCCCATGTGATAGAAATCCTGATCCATGCACTAAAATTTCAGATTCATGGTGCAATTGTCCCGTTGTCAAAAAAATTTATGAGAAAAGAGCTAATTTTAAATCAATGATATCTCCTTCATCCGGACTTTGATTCAACAGATTTTTTTTTTTTAAGTTGGATATTTTTTCACAAAGAAACCAAATATGTGATTAAATTATGCAAATTTTGACCCAAAATGTATAGATCTGATCTGCAAACTCACCACCCCAAAAAATGTCTACAACACAGCTAATTTTTAAATTAGCGATATCTCCCTCATTCGGACTCCGATTCGGTGATTTTTTTTTTCAAATTTTGTATTTTTTTGCAAAGAACCCAGATATGTAATTAGAGTCTACAAATGTTTCCCTAGAACATACAGATCTGATCTACAAACTCACTACCCTAAAAAATGTCTGCAACACAGCTGATTTTTAAATCAATGATATCTCCCTCATTCGGACTCTGGTTCGGCCGATGTTTTTGCAAATTGGGCATTTTTTTGCAAGAACCTAGATCTATAGTTAGATTCTACCAATTTTGCACCAGAATGTATAAATTTGATCTACAAAATCGTTGCACCAAAACGTTCCTGCAAAAAGAAAAAAGATTCTCTGCTTTACCCAAGAAAGTGCTTTGATACGACTTGCTATAGATCTGATCTGAAAGTATATGTGAATACAAATATACCCAAAAATAACAAGATCTGAATATAAATAGAAATAGATAGAAATGTTTCTTTATTGATCAAACCCTTAAGGTATGGCAACACCATACAATCACTCCTTAAGGAAGGAGAACACTCCACAAGCCATATTCTTGTTCATACAATAATACTTGACATCCCTCAATGGGGAGTTTATAGCCTCTATATAGGCCTCATACATACAATACCATGGTTCATTACCATGGATCTCTCATTACCATCTATCTAATACAATGGGCTTATTACATTATTGCTAACTACTTATGGTCCCTTACATGATACAGGTTAAACACTTTATTTATAACTATGGCCCATCCCATTATTACATTATTCCCTTGGCTACCACCCTCTATACCCCATACTATCCCCCCTGGGTATACTACATTTTGGGCTACCCCCTAATCAGGTTCAGTAAAACCTAGGTTCCATTTCTTCTAAGATGACACATATCACATTTCTACAAAATGTGCTAATGGGTGTGAAGGGAAATGAAAACACTAAATAGATCCCACAACAAATGTCTAATCATGCGACCTAACTTCCATCCTATTCTATGGGCCCTAATTCTAACTTTGCTACATTTTCCAATCTCCTCTATCCCAATGGTATCCAACCAAATTCTTATAATAATATATTCAAGACTCATGCTAACATTTCCAATGACATATTTAAGAAATTCAAGATGGATCCTTATTCATTATTGTTCAATGATTATGGAACACTAAAGAACTCAACAATGAAGCAATGAGGTTCAAGCCACTTGATTAGCACTAGCAGTGGCTATCAACACATAAATCAAGATAATATGGAGCCAAAGTATGGAGCCCCTTAGCAGAATAAAATGTAGAATCAACCCATGGTGAGCCTGTCATAGGAAATGGGCATGAGCATTGAAATAATCATAGATATGTCATCTGTAGTTTTCAGTTAACTAAACTAGCAATATCATGAAGAGACTCCACAAATGGACTCCCTATGGAATTCATTTTCATGAAAAGGGTCTAGAAAAATACAATGTTTTTTTTTATAGAACAATTTGTATATAAAAGAATCCTTTGTATGAAGGTTTCAAAAATCCAATGGCAGTACTTTTGCCCCATAATAAGGTTTAGCAAATCCTGGGTTCTATTTCTTTTGACATGCTAGATTTCACATTTCTACAAAATATGCTAATGAGTGTGAATGCCAACAATAACCCTACACAACTACCACAACAAATGTCTAACCATGCTACTCAACTTCCATAATATTCTGTGGGCCCTAATTCCAACTTCCCTATGTTTTCCAATCTCCTCTATTCCAGTGGTATTCAACCAAATTATTATAATAATATCTTCAAGACTCATGCTAGCATTTCCAATGACATATTTAAGTAATGCAAGATGGATCCTTCTTGATTTTTTTTCAATTCTTATCGAACAGTCAAGAACTCAAAAATGTAGCAGCGAGGTTCAAGCCACTAGATTAGCACTAGCAGTGACTATCAAAATAGAAATCAAGATAATTTGCAGCCAAAGTATGGAGTCCCTTAGAAACAGAAAATGTAGAATCAACCCATGGCAATCCTCTCAATGGAAACTAGCATGAGCACTAAAATCAACAGGTATATGTCATCTGTAGCTTCCAGTCAATTGAGCCACCCATGTCATGAAGAGAATTCAGATGTGGACTCCCTATGGAATTCATTTTCATGAAAAGGGTCCAACAACACACAATGTTGTTTCTTCTAGAAGAATCTGTATATGAAAAACCCTTTGTACGAAGGTTTCAAAAATCTAATGGCCCTACTTCTAATGAACATATGTATGACACCACTCAACTGATTTAAATATTACCCCCATGGTCCCACCCATTTAACAAATATAATTATATTTAGGTCCTGCACATATTTTCTCACTGAAAATTAGTGTTCAGGTTTGGTGATTGTGAAATTCTTATGTTGTATCCATTGTATTGATTGATAGATACACAACATCAGTTGTAATTATATAGAATATGCTATGAGTATATACTATTTCTCCTCTTATTTGTATCAATCATTGACCCTTTCAGAATTTTTTTTTTGCTTTGGGTAAATAAAAACTACCTCACTTGCATGGTCTATAATATGTATATGACTTAAATTGATATCCAGATTAATATGAATTCCATTGATTGCAATCATATTACTTTACTAGTTTGATTGTTTTCTAAGATGGGTGTTGTATGGAACTAATGAGACTTGAGGCAATTGAAGATTGGTTGTGTTGAGATTCGGATTTTTGTAGAGGATTTGCATTTGGATGAGACTTAAATACAAGTGAGTTGTATGTAATTTCAAAAATAGGATTTTGTCCCTATAGCTAGTTTAATTGTGGTTGAGTCCAAGGTTTGTGTAATAGGATATTATTTGGTTACATTTCTCAATCGCATATGTGTAAGAGTAATTCATTTGCTAATGCAACCATTGATGTGGTAGTATCCTTCTCTTTGTCAAAAAATAATTTAGTATTTAACTGGTGATCTTATGTTGATTTTTATACATTCTTTCTTTTAATCTAGAAGCCGGAGAACCCACATTAATAACCATTTTTCATCAACGTTTCAAATCCCAACAGGGATCCATCATCAGGACATTCTTGAATGATGATAGTAGAAGAGGTTTAATGAGGATATTGAAATAGTTTATAATAGTATGAATATTTAAGAAATTGAAGGTCTCTAGCTCTTCTCTCTATCTTCACCCTAAATTTTTCGAGTAAAATGATTTCACTCCATGTATCCCCTCTACATAGGGAAATGATTCTAGATTTAAGACATCTATGGCTTATATCTTTTAATTTTTAAGCTGGAGAACCCACAGTAATAACCATTTTTCATCAACGTTTCAAACCCCAACAGGGATCCATCAGATGGGATTTGAAACATTGATGAAAAATGGTTATTACTATGGGTTCTCCGGCTTCTAAATTAAAAGATATAAACCATAGATGTCTTAAATCTAGAATCATTTTCTTATGCAGAGGGGATACATGGAGTGAAATCATTTACTCGAAAAATTTAGAGTGAAGATAGCAAGAAGAGATACAGACCTTCAATTTCTTAAGAATTCATAATATTATAAACTATTTAAATATCCTCATTAAAGCTCTTCTACTATCATCATTGAAGAATGTCCTGATGATGGATCCCTGTTGAGATTTGAAACGTTGATGAAAAATGGTTATCACTATGGGTTCTCTAGCTTCTAAATTAACAGATATAAACCACAAATGTCTTAAATATAGTCTTTCTTTCAGAATGTGGTAGTTTACCTCTTTAAGTTTCCATTTCTTCATTTTATATGTTTAGAACTTTGGACTCTTCATTTCTAGAACATATTAAATTGTGTTATTTAATATTTTCATGCATGGCCAAGTGTGGTCTGCCTGAGTATTATGGACGGATCATATGTATTTGCCAACTATGCAATATTATGTTTTCTCTTTTTGAATGTATCTTATAAGTTTTAATAATATGAAATTTGGATGTCTTAAAAAACTAGTCTCTATACCCTTGGAGAACTATATAATGGTGTTGTTAGGAAGATGAAGATTTCAAGGGATGTGTTGAATGGCAATAGGTGGATATTTTCTCTCTCTTTCATTAGTAGTAAGTTGTATACATTTTCGTATTATTTTGTTATAAGAAATGACATTTCCCTTTATGCATGTAGCAGGATGGTGACCATTCAAGGGTTTTGAGTATAGAAATAAAACCAGGATGGAAGAAAGAGACTAAGATAACCATTCCAGAGAAGGTGATTGAGAGATTATGAGTTCTGGTTGTTGATCATGTATTTGTGATTAATGAGGCATCACATGATTTGTTCAAATGAGAAGGAAATGACTTGGCGCTTTTGTAGACGACAAGCTTGGTTGAAACTCTGATAGGATTTTGTATCACATTTCAACATTGAGGGAAGACACTAAATCTTATTTTCAATGAAATTATATACTATATGTATGAAAAGATTAATCCCAAGGAGGGGATTCCCATTGCAAAGGAGCATAATAGGAAAGGAAATTTTAGAATCAAGTTTGAGATTAGATTTCCCTCCAAACTCAGTCCTGAGCAGAAGGCTAAAATGAAGATAATTCTGGGAGGCCATGCTTGACATTGATGTTTCTACTTGTGCCTCCCTTATTTTAGATACTTAACAAGGCTGGAATAGATATAACAAAAATACTTGATCGTAGTTACGAGTTCCTCCACCAAATTATGAATGTTACCATTTGTATATCTTCTCAATGAGCTAAAATAAGTGGTGAGAGTTATATCTACCTTTTAGATTGATTCCTACCATCTATTGAATGCATTCCTTTTATGTGTTGATTTTGTACAAATTTTTGTATTGCCTAGTTTTTTTGCCAATTTTTAGCCTTGGCTTTCTTGGCATGTCCATATACTATATCCTAAATACCACTATATTGTAATGCCATTGTGTGTACCTGCAGATTATGCCAATTCTTATGAAACTTCCTTATTCTTTAACTTCACTGGAGTACAAATGATGCAAGCAGTTCCAAGCTGATGATATGATTTACAAAACTTAGCACTTGCCAGTTACAATGCATATTAATTGTATGATGACTACTGGACTTGCAGTTGTGTCGGAAAGGGCTATTGTTCTTAATAAACTGAGGAATATATTGCAACTTGCAACATTGTAAAGACATCAACAACCAATATTATGTTGTCTTGGAATTAACTTTTCCATAATGTTTCTCTTGCACAATCTTAGATTAATCAAAAATTATTTTTATCTATGAAATGGGTGGTTTCCCCTTACCCTCCAACAATGGAAATGAGGCGGTGAATGAAATTTCAAAGAAACTTTTTTTTTTTATGTTTTGTAACGATAAAAAATCCATTGTCTATTATTTTATATTCCCAAAGTTGCCTCACAACTCAGAATAATTCATTTCCTCTCTATTCAATAATTTCCTTTTTGGCAGAAGGCTCACCCCTAGAGATCTAGATCACCTTTTCCAAAGGTCTTCCAAAGGAAAACATTGATTCATAGCTGGGTTCCTACTAAAATGAAGGGCTTCTTAAAAGAAAATATGTTTACCATCTCACTGCTTTTACCAATTATCTTAAGCTCTACCCCATGTATGATATGTGATGAAACAAAGTTCTATGTGAATTTTCTGGGGAGAAGAGGAATGAGTGTACATGAACCACGTCTTTCCTTACAATTTATAAATAATGATAAATACTAAGTAGATAAGTGCAAGTACCCTTAATTTCCTTAAATGTACTTCTATGTCATGTAAGCTAACTTGTTACAGGTCTAAGTAATTTGTTTATTGGAAAGCACATGAATTGCTAGATAAACATAATAAATGCACAATTGCAAGTATGATATACAATAGATCTCATTTGCATTAGTCACATAGCGGAGGGATAAGCTACATAGGAGTAAAAGGGAAGACTATTTTTAGACACAAATGATTATGTATTCCGTGATTTTCCAAGCCATTTGAGTAGCTATTACCTAACAAAATGATTATTTAATTACAACATTTACTGTCTATCATTACTTATGTGGATCACCTTTCAACAAGGAGGCATCAATGATACTTGTCTAATTCTGCAGGTGGAAGTACTATACTGACCTTTTTGTGTTAGTTGGATGATGTAGGACAGCACGAGAATATGTAGGCATGAATATTTCTCTCTAGAATTTGAAAATTGTTTCTCAAATGAAGGCAATTCCAGTGTTTGTTTTATTAGATTGATGTACTGCTAGAATCAGAAGTGACAAAATATTGAGAAGTCATAATTTCAAACCATGAAAGTTATATTGAAGCTCGTCCTAAATTTCAATTTTAGCATTGATTTTTCAATATTATGTCTAAATGAGTACATTTTAAGTCATATACAATGATTTGTTACAAGTGTATATGTTATGTCCCTATACTACGAGAGAAACCCCTTATTGATATTAGTGCAACCTCCTTATTGTATTGGTGTTCTCATGTAGTCCCCATATTATTATTATTGTGCCACATAGAAGCCCACTATTGTTATTGTTGTGCCCTTACAATATTAGTGTTATGTCGACTCTATTTATATAGTGACCCCTTAGACTCCTATATATAGAAAGGATGCCTTTCTATTTGTATCATCCGAGAATTGTTCATTTCTGTAATGTAAAGGAGGTTTCCCCCTTGCAGAGGCTTACTTTGAATTCGTTTACGTATATTTTCTTCTATTTGTGAGATAGTTGCACAACATTTGGTATACACAAACATCTAGAATTGCTCAAGTGTTGACGACAACACTTTTTGAAGGAGAGGGGCATGTTAGTTCCCTATACTACTAGTGTATCCCATTATTGTTATTAGTGCAACGCCCTTGTATTGTTGTGCCCATGTATTCTGCATATTTTTATTATTGTGCCATACACAAGCCCACTATTGTTATTGTTGTGCCCTTATAATATTATTGTTATGTCAATTCTGATTATATTGTGACCCCTTAGACTCCTATATATAGAAAGAGGGTATTGTCATTTGTATCATCCAATAATTTTTTATTTGTGTAATGTAAAGGAGGTTTCCCCATGGAAGAGACTTTCTTTGAAGTCATTGATCTATATTTTCTTCTAGTTTGTGAGTTGGTTGCTGAAAAATATATAATCCCAAATAAGGTTACAAAATGAAAATGACCTTATTATACATTCAAAGATAAACCCATTTACAACTCTTGCCAAATTCTACCGTGTATAGTTCTTGAGAAAGTCTAGAACTGAAATTTTCTAGAGCAAGATTTGAAAATTTGTTCAAGTTTCAGTGATACCAATAATCGTAAAGATGGAAAGCTTGAATAATTTTCTCTAAATATAAGTTATATCTTCTTGCAATGATTAAATTATCCTTTAGAGCTGCTGGAAGAAAATTTTATGATCCTTGTTTCATGCCAGACGTGCAATATGTTCCTCTAAATATTCTTTGTTTTTCATGTCCATTAATATGCTAATCAAACAACAAATGCAGTGTCAACTCAGAAACAAATAGTACAAGATACAAACACTGAAGATTTTGGTGTTCAATCTTTCACAACAAGCAAGGGGTAAAACTATTATCATATTATGATCTCTGCTAAAATACCATCCTATACCCATCTTAACTCTAGAGTTTTCTAATCTCTAATGCTATTCAGTTTAGTATGAATTACTGTGGGAATTCATATAAATTCATAGCTTAATCATTGTGTTGAGGTTCTTGTAGTTTTACTAAGGGATTGGGTTTGGTAATGCATAATATGAGGTTGCACGAGATGGAACAAGATTGAAGATTTTCACTAGAATGAGCCTACCTGTTATTTGTTTTGTTATAAATTGGAAGGTTCTTATAGGTTTTCCTAGCGAGAATAGTATAATATTTTGTGTAAATGATTCTATGAATTCATGAGATTTAAGATGTATCATAGATTTGAAGATTTGCATTTGATTGTGAAGCAGTTTCTGATAAGTCCTAAATCAATTGAGTTTTACGTGGTTATATGTTATATTGAGGGATATATAGATTGTTCCAAACATGAGGTTTAAATCATCAGTAGACCACCTTGATAGGCTCCTAGATTCACTTTTTCTACTTATATTCAACAAATTCGGTGATATTAAGGCCTTGGGATGATGTTGTCTAGTTTCAAAGAGGTTCTCTATGTAGGAATTTACAGGGTAAGTTCCTCAGACAGAACACCAAAAGGACACCGCTCACAAACAGATCACAGATCAATACACCAGTATTTTGACGTGGTTAAAAACCTCAGAGAGGGAAACAGTCCACGGCCTGCGCCAACGTGGCTACTACAGGCAATTTATTAATAAAAGAATGAAAATTTACATAAGCTTCTCTCATAGACGGATTACCCGAACAATGACCCTCCATGCGCTTTAAATAGAACTCATGGACCAATCGGGTGTCAAGCCACGGATCAAGTGTCGGTAATACCAAGGAGAGAGTGAACCGTCGGATCACTACATATCGTGACCGTCGGATTGTAAGTTACAAAATGTACAACGGTAAAGAAACACACTTTACCTAACTCTATACCTAACTCTATACTAGACCAAGTTGAACTTAACTATTTCCTATGTGTCGGAATATCCTAACATCCCCCCTTAAGAACAACTTGGGAAGGATTGAAGGATTTACAAATATGACACAATAGGAGAAGGAAGGAGGCACTAGAGCCTATCCCCCCTTAGTGGCAACTTCCTAAACTCCAAGCATATATCGAAGTTTAGTGAACTTTGCCTCTGTGAGAGCCTTTGTGAAGATGTCTGCA
>APFE031379190.1:0-23283 GCA_000404065.3 Pinus taeda | reverse complement strand
AATGCTTCACATAAACATACCTCAAGGGGTTGCAGTGAAAAGAGAGGCTTCCTTTAGCTTAGGTGCCAGGTTTGAAGGTTATTCCATAAAAATTTCTTACATTTGGCATATGGTCTTATCCTTTTTTAAATTCATCTAATGGAAGTGCGGAAAATCATAGTGAGAACGAGATCCTGAAGGATGGCCTAGCACTCGATTGATTTAACAATGAACCATTACTTTATTGGCCAGAAGTACTTGTTTTCAAAATAATGGTTCCATTAATGAAAAGATTTTAATCCATTACAACAAGAAATGGGCTGCAATCTACAATTAAGATAAACTAAATCACACCCTTCACCGGATTCTACATATTTTGGTGCACACATAATTAGCTCAAAACATTTATTTTCCAATTTTTTTTGTACTAGAAGATGCTTCCTTTTCCCCAAAATGGTTATTAAACTAAAGAAAAAGACTTATATTTGAGACCTATCATTTTGATTTGATCAGTACCTTTCAGGTTCTAACATCTTTTACGAACACACAATCTTCTATAAAGTTTCTTTGTGTATTGCAGGATGTTAATATTGTTGTAAGTTTGTAATAGATGTGGAATGACTAACTTTTGTGCTACTTCTCATCTTCAACAACAATAGTTTCTGTGGTGAATGAAGGGCTTACATCTTGTAAGCAGAATCCATGTCCTGCCTTGCGAAGCAGCTCTCCACTGTGATAGTGATTTTTGTAATGTCTCTGGTAAATCTTTAGAGTGCTATTTCATTCTGTAATATGATGGGATTTACTCTACAAGATTAGGGGATTCACTCTACAAAGTCCATGTCATGCCTTGTCCATCAACTCTCTATAGAATGAGATTTTATTCTGTAATATGATGGGATTTCACTCTACAAGATTGGTTTCAATTTTACTTGTATTGTGGTATATGAAATTTCTCAGTTTTACTTGTAATAGGATGGGATTTCATTCTGTAATATGATGGAATTTCCCTCTGCAATATTAGCGACTAAAGTTTACTTGTATGGAAAGACTACTACTTTCTTTGTTCAATATTTTATTTTAATTTTATTCATTCCAGTCTAATATATTTTATTATAATTTTGGTCATTTCAGACTATGATATTTTATTCAATTCTATCACATTGTTTTTCGAAATTATAAGAGTAAAGGTAGCTTCCTGTTTTTTGAAGTTAGAAATTGTAAAAGCGAGGCAGCTTCCCTTTTCTGCCATTAAAAGTATCTTTTGATGTAGAGTAAATATACCATTTTTAAATATTTAAAATTCAAAAATATTATTTAACTACTCGATTATCACCAAGCTTCTTGACTTTAAACATTTATATGGCCACAAGTGTCATCCAGCTCATGGATCCACATTAATAAAGTGAATATAATTAAGACAGGTATATGGTATATGATTTCATATTGATAAAGTATTTCTTGTTAATAGAGGAGTATAGTTTGAATTTAAAGTGGGTGTTTTTCCATTTTCAAATAGGTATGTAGATATAGAACAATATGCACGGAGATACAACGTTCTTTTATAATAAAGTAAATTTATTTGGAACAACTTTTACTTTGGGATTTTATATTTTTTAATCTTTTATCACACAATATCATAATTATAATCATGAAAAATTAATTCAATTTCAACCTTTACTTTCTCACCCAACCACATACGCCCAAAATGATTATATATTTTCAATCTCAACCTCTCCTCTCCTCAGCAACTTTTTACATATGTCCAAAAGTGTTCTTCAACTTTTTTCACAGGTAAAAAAAAGGTTTGACATCAACATATCAATTTCAACTTTCTTCCAAAGTTATGCTTATTCTTAAAATGCCTTTACTATTACAATTTACAGATTGGGTTGTTTTGATCATTACTATGAATCTTTATATTTTATCATTTCAATTATATTATTATTAATTATTATTTTAATTATATTATTATTATATTTTGACTTTCTAATCGCACTATACAATTATGGCTTTCAATGTAGTATCATTCTATATATGTAAATTATTCTTTATAAAATATAATAATAATATCAGGGTTTCTAATGGAATTAACTTTTTAATAACAATATATCAACATGTTTTCCAATATTATGTTTTGACTTTCTAAATGCAATTATGGTTTTCAATGAAATATATTGGTACGGGATATTCAGGGTGATTATTGCCTTCTTCACTAGCAAGCTTTGTATATGCTTGACCATCTATAAAGGTTTCTTGATTTTGGGTAATTAATTTAACCTCTTGATTCTGGGTAATTAACTTACTCTAAAATGAAATAAGACATACAATGTGTTCTTTGTAATATAGATATAAACAAAACATCTAAAGAAAAGTGATTGCACAAGGGTTTCGACAAACCAATTAACTCTTATATAAAAATTCAACAATTCCAATTTAATATTCCTATCGGCCTCTCTTTTTACCTTTTGGGACAAGGAGTAGTCTATAATGCGACTTTTCGTAGATTCCGATCATCCGAAAAGTGCATTATTCCGGCCGACCACCCAAACAGCCTTTCCCTCTCCGTCTCCGTCACCTCGCCGGAACGTGAACTCCGTTAGCTCCGTCATCGTCACCTCGCACGCTAACTGCCTCTGTCAAATTTTCCAACCCCGCCAATGCATTAACAAGCCTATGGCAATCGCGCCAACTCAATTTGAAAATTTCATGTGAACCAGAGCATCCCCTGCTACCCCTCCCTTGCCCAGAGCAGAACCACCCAGCGAGGAGGGTCGTGTAGGGTTTTTGGATTCTCTCCTCTAGCAACCCTTTCTCTTAGCTCTCGAAGGCAGTTCTGGTAAAACCCAGCAAAAATGCATAATTAATAAACTAACTTCTGGGTATTCAAGAAGTTCATGGAAAAATGGGACAGAATAACAAAGGCAGGCATACCCTAACACGTTTACTGGTGCCAACCTTCTCGACTCTGTCAACGAAATACTGGAAAGAGATAGAAGGTAGCAAGCGGGAATGCCATTGAATGAAAGCCTCAATCAGGTTACCCAGATCACTCACCTGCCAAGAAAAATGAATCCAACCACAACAAAAGAAACAGGGGATGTAATGGAAATAAAATCCCAAAAGTAAGCCGATCATAATAAAAAGAATCAAGAATGTGATGGAGATGAAAACCCAATAAAAGAAGAGGAGAAGGAGATTGGACATCATGAAGATGGCCCCTGAAGTGAAGCATGCGGGGGATGTGCTCCAGAACGTAGCCGAGGCCATCATTGGAAAGGAGGAGATCTGGAGTGAGCTTGGGACGAGTGCGATCAACTCTTAATGCGATTCTTGCAACAACTCTTAAAATTATGCCTGAATTTTTATGCTAGAAGGCAATTCTACTACCAGGAGTTCAGGGAGTGTTCTTAAAGACTGACTCCAAAACAGAAAATGACAATTTCAGAAATCAATTTTGTCTGAAAACTGCAAGCATGATCGACTTCCACTGGTGAAAGAAATGCCATTGATATGTTTTTTTATCGCTACTTTAATGAATTTCAAGCAATATTTTTATCGTGCTTGCAAAGTGTACTTTCATGTACATCTTCTTTCCTAGAATGTGCATACATAACCGTGTTCTTGAAAATTAGGAGCACATAATCAGACAACCATTAGTCAAGAAATTATCTATTAGACACTGTAAGTACCACCATCCAGCACGGAAATTGCTATCTGGAACCAACGGCCCAATCTAAACAAGATAAAACTTGTATTCTAAACCCATAATAAAGTGCAGCAAAACAAAAATGCAGTAATACACTCTTCCAAATAAAAATTGTATATAGTTTGATCAAAGATTCAACATCTGGAACAGAACTAACTGTTTCATCATAATTATTCAGAGGCTTGTGAACACGCCATGCAATGACTCTGCAAACCAACATGGTTCGTTTCACAGGAAACTTTGTTAAATTTTCCTCACACAGATTGATGGACTTATGAGCTTTGAGGCTAGTGGAAGTGGTACATATTCCCTTCCCTTTGGCTAATCCCTTACTCAGCAACCCCCCCGTTCGAATAATGTTGCAGACATTGCACTCCAAGGAAGCACACAGAGTTGTTAATTCCATGGTACCCAGAGAACACATAATGGTAGTGCCATGGAACCTCAACATTTCGTTCCCATCAGCCAAGCATCGAGGATGTTTCTTGGGTAGTTTATTGGCCTTGTTCATCATTGTTTCTCGATATTCCTCATATATGGCCAGTGCCTTCTGCGTGTTATTCACCCTGAGAAATCTCTCAATCTTTCCATATTCAATCCCTGAGTTGAGCCAACTAGATTTGAAGATGATTTCCATAACAGTCCTGGTAGAATCACCTTCCTTCAGCTCAGTCACTGCCAATGCAGAAAAAATAAGCTAAAACCACGTTGAAATTTTTAAGAAAAGCCCAAGAAGAGATTTTGTAATTATAGAGACCACATTACAAAATGACACAGCATAAATGCATACAACAGTTATCATTCATATTCATATGCAAACCCTATGGAAAAAAACCCAAATGCCATAGCTGTCTGTAGGTAGAAATTTGAATAACTGAAAAAAACAATATTTGACATAGCTTTTATGTTAATTATTCTTCTGTATCCTTTTCAATATTAGATTTCTTAAATTTCTAGGCGTGCAAAAAATGGATCTGCAGTTGGAAGCCTCTAAATCAATGGTGAGAAGTAGACATTTCTTTTAAAACATTAACAGTTAAAATATTTTTCTATCTTTATATCTACTACAGATAGTGCAGATTCCACGCATCTAACATATGCTAAAAATTTGCTTCATATCTGTTAGATACTCAAGTCTGCAATTTACATAGGTTCAAAATAATAAGAAGAAACATTTCCTTTTACAACATTTACAGTTCCAGTGCAGATTCCATGCATTGTTGGATACTCAAGTCTGCAATTTACATAAACTCAAAATAATAAAAAAAACATTTCCTTTTACAACATTTACATTTCCAGTGCAGATTCCATGCATTCAACAGATACCATAAACTTTGCTTCATATCTGTTAGATATTTAAATCTGCAATTTACATATACATTTCCAGTGCAGATTCCATGCATTCAACAGATACCATAAACTTTGCTTCATATCTATTGGATATTTAAATCTGCAATTTACATAAACTCGGAATAATAATAAGAAACATCTCCTTTTACAACATCTACATTTCCATTGCAGATTCTATGCATCCAACAGATAAGATAAACTTATTTTGCAGAGAAACTTGGCTCCATATCCAATGGATATTCAAATCTGCAATTTATATTAACTAGAAACATTTCATTTTGCAACATTTATACTACTTTAGTAACATATGTTGATCTTAACATTGAATTTATTAAACTTCTGGTTATCAAAAGTCAATGGACATCTGCACTTTGAAGGTTAATAAATTCATGGTTGAAAGATGCATCTACGTACAGAGACTATTCTTTTACAAAATTTTACACTCTTGATAACTTCAGGAGACTTTTCTTTTGCAAACATTAACACTTCAGGAGACATTTTCTTTACAAGCATTTACATTCACTTAAAATAACTTCTCTTTAACAGCATTTACACTCACTTCCAATAGCTTCAGTAACATATGTCCATCTTAACATTGAATTTATTAAACTTCTAGGTATTAAAAAGTCAATCATGGAGATCTGGACATTGAAGCTTAATAAATCAATGGTTAACAGATATATCAATGCAAGTAGACATTTCTTATACAAACATTTACAATTGTAATAACTTAACATTGGATTTGCTAAGCTTCTAGGTATCAAAAAGTTCTTAAGAAATTGAAGGTTGAAAGATAGAACACTATTTCCTAAATTACAAACATATACAATTCCATAAACTTAACAAACCCATTATAGTAAAAGAAACCACTGTTCAACTTCTTACCACCATGGTTCGTTAGCTGATGGCTTTACAGTCCTTGAGCATTCATGCAATGTTGGCTGCACTCGACGCAAATGCAGGCTTCATTGCTCATTTGAGCTTCTGGGTCCTGGAAAACTGGTGCACTGACCTTTCTGCGTGATGAAACAGAGGAGGGAAGATTTTTCTCAGGAGTTATGAGGACTGACCCACGAGTCATGGGTTTCATGCTCTTGGTCCTTCGATTCACGATCTTTGTTTCAACCCCATGAGCCATGGGCCTCATGCTCTTGGTTCTGTGATTCATGATCTTGGTTTCAAACCCAGCTGAATTGCTCAGCATCATGGCTTCCTTTGGCATATTATTGCAGAACTCTTCACTAGCAATTGAAGAAGGGCTGGAGCTGCCATTGCGCATAAATCTTTTGCTCCCAAGGACCACATCCTTGAATTGGTTTACTATGGACCCGGAATACACATCACCATAATTCAAAGACTTCACTCTATATTCATAGAGGCTTTCCACAAAAGCAGTCCCAATAGCTATTCCCAGGATTATCATGAGACCCACTGTTACAAGATAATTTTTTCTATGTGGTTCATTTGCCAAGTTTTATAAGTTTGAAACACAAAAGCCTCTTGTGAATTGCAGGTTCTCGCTTATTATTAAATATAATCCCTGTTTTAATTTCTGAAAAACTAGAGGTGGTTATATTCTTGGTACAGTATCTACCATATTTGGGCAAATCATTAAATTCAGAAACCATAACCTTTAATTGTGTTGAGATTTTAAGGTAAGCGATACAAATAAACGTAAGGATCCAATTGCTTACTCATCCAAGGCCAACTCAAATCCAAATGATTCTCACCATGAAACTCTGAAACAAACTGATGATATCAACAATCAATTTATTTCCCCTTCTTGAAGGGGTTTTCTCTGTGGTGCTTGCTTAATCAAGGGGGAGGGAAAGGGAGAGTTCTGCATTTGCATATGCTGCTTTGCAGGCATATATGCTGGTGAACTTGGCTTAATTAAGCTGGATTGGGCTGCTCCTCTGATATTGTGTTAACTTTCTGGAATAGGAGAGAAAATTTAGTTTGATGGGTCAGTAAAGAGGCTGTTTGATTAGTGATGGCCCAATTCTCTATTTCCCGTGTTTTCCTATCTGCATGTTTTCCTGCTCTGCTTGACCTGCAGCAGGTTTGCTACCAAATCGATAATTCATGATCTAATGCTCCACAATTTGACAGCAGAAACCTGAATTAGGCAAGTTAACCTATAGTATTCTTTCTGTGAAAGTGCTTTCTCTGCATTGGAAGTTGATAGACACTTTTAGGTATTGTTAGATATTTACTGTAGTACAGACCTGCAGGCTGCAGGTTGAAGCTTTGAGCTGAGCCAAATATATACTATCCTTAAGGTTGGTTCACTCCAACATAAGACAAGACAGCCAAAATTAATGATAAAACTAAATATGATGTACCAATGCACTAGAAAATTTTGTTGCATGTGCTGATTTACTCTCGTTTCAAAGATCCTTCGACATCATTTTTGTTTCAAAATTATAATGAACTGGTACTTTTATTGCTACACTACTTTTGTAAATGAGACTTTCAGTTGACTAATTGGGCATGTGCCATGAACACTGTAGCATGGTTTAGAGTAAGGGGGTTGTAATTTAATAGCAGAGACTGAATTCAATGTGTCCTCCTCCATATCTTTAACCATGGAATCCATTAACTCGTTCATGTTATTATTTTCTTTAGGCCCTGCAGCTCAGTCACTCATAAACTAACTCATCAAGTGGCCAATATAAAGTCTATGTCAACAGAAGACCATATATATATATATATATATATATATTATATATATATACACAGTGAGATTCTTGCAGGAGTGATTGAATTTTAAGGAATATGCAGTGAATAGAGGATCAGGGAGACTATGAAAAGAAAGAAACTAACTACTTCTAAAATGACCAGGCAAACCTCTTAGAATATCACAATTCATAATGCTAAGCAAACTTCTTGGAACCATAATAGAAGTGGAAAAACCATAATCGTGTTCTTGAAAATTAGGATTACATAATCAGACAACCATTAGTCAAGAAATTATCTATTAGACACTGTAACTACCACCATCCAGCACAGAAATTTCTATCTGGAACCAACGACCCAATCTAAATAAGATAAAACTTGTATTCTGAACCCATAATAAAGTGCAGCAAAACAAAAATGCAGTGATACACTCTTCCAAATAAAAATTGTATATAGTTTGATCAAAGATTCAACATCTGCATAATAGAGTTTTTAAAGCTGCAATTCAAATACACTATAACCCATGACAACTATAATGAAAGTTCAAAATAAGATCAATTTATGGTATTCATGCTTTAAAGCAAAGTGGCAGCTTCTTAGGATCAAACTCCTCTACTTGATTTGGAACAAAAGAAATGAAGCACTTCGTAGCAAGGCACAAACTGAACATTTTTTTTATTGGTATGTCTGTACCCTGATCTGTGTAAATATTCACTTGCAGAAAATTGTCCAAGTCCAAAAGGTTGAAATGAAAGTGGCAGACTTGTGGAACAAGGAGCCCCCTAATCACTCTGTTTTCCCCTTAGCTTATTCTAGGCAATCACAATGATTAGAATCAAGGCACAAACATTGGGTTTGCTAGGTTGTTCAACAAAGAAGGACATGGGAAGCATGGCATCACAATTAGCCTCCCCTGCTTCGACAACACACTCAAAAGTTCCTTCAACTAGTTCTGACTTTTTTTGAAGCCAAGAAACACCCAAGCCCAAACAAGGGAAATATGGACAAGAACCTTTGTACCATACCTTGAACAAGTCATTGTGAGAGGATCACCAAATCAAATAGCACAATTTTAGATGTACCTATTTGAATGCTTAATTTTGATTTCCTAAGTCTTGTTGTCTTACTTTTTCTTTGTGTTCATCTTCATCGATGTCATTGTCTACTTTTGGAAACTATTTTAAACAATTAGACACACATGCTTTCCCTTTTATTAAATAACACCTAGAATGTTTCTTGTGCTAATCCAATTGTGTTGAGCTCAATTATTTAATAGAGATTCTGCTTTGCAGAACACTATCCAACAGCTTGTTTTAGTATAGACACATGAATTTTAGTTTAGAAAATACCACAAAAAAACTCCATCCTAAAGAAATATGACCACTAATATTATATGTTTATACGATTCTAGCCATTTTGATATTTTGTCAAAGTGTTGGTTTACATACCGTTGTAGGTGACTGTTTGAGCTTTTATCTGCAAATAGGAAGGTACAATGAACATATATGCCAAAGAGACTTCAATATAACACAAATAACATAAAATCCATATGGTAGAAATATTTTTGAACATGCCAAGATCACTTTTATTAAAGATGAAAATTCACATACCACTGGTAACCCATGGGGCAGCCAACAATTGTGGGATATATTGAGAAATATCAGCGAGCAAATAAGAGATATATGACTACATATAAGTGTTGCTTTAATTAAGATAAAATATCAATAGTATCAGCACCTTGAACATGGACAATGCATACATAGGAGTATGCATATGTCACCTTCAAATGTTTGAATTTGCCCAGAAATTATGCGCAGGTCCAGCAACTCGTTTTAGTATAGACACATGAATTTTATACATAGGAGTATGCATATGTCACCTTCAAATGTTTGAATTTGCCCAGAAATTATGTACAGGTCCAGCGACTCGTTTTAGTATAGACACATGAATTTTATACATAGGAGTATGCATATGTCACCTTCAAATGTTTGAATTTGCCCAGAAATTATGTACAGGTCTAGCAACTCGTTTTAGTATAGACACATGAATTTTATTTTAGAAAATACCACAGAAGAACTCCATTTTGAAGAAATATGAGGATGCACAGCAATAACCATTAATAAATGTATTGGTAAAGTTGATTTATTTTTAAACCGAAACAAAAAAAGTGTTGTCAAAGAGACACATCTTCAAGTCTACATATACCATACATATCAGCTACTTCCCTTTTATATAAGAAGTGCTTCAGGTGCAAGAGGCATTGCAGTCTTTGTTGTATATAATGATTTATTGCATTATGTCATGTGAATTGTCATTATAAAAAAAAGTGTTGGAAATTACCCAATGAAGAAAGAGAAGACAAGCTCATAATCAGATATGCAAGTACTTGATTATTGGACCATTGAACACTTTATTTATATAGAAAAGATGAAGTACATGTACATACTTGCAACTTATCACAAGTTGGAACAATTTCAAACCCTAACCAGTGAAACCCTAACAACCAACTCCTCATATATAAGAATCACACCTAACAAAAGCTGGTCACTACACCAAGAATCCTCAACAACCTAGCATCATTAACTGCAATGACATTCATGACACGAATGCTGGTATATGGGAGATTAAAGAAGAAGAAGCTGGATTTTCTTTCACAACTTGTTTGAGAAGCCTACAAGTTAGTTAACCTTTATGTCTTTTCCTCAGCCCTGCTGGTTTATTCTGTGTCCTGGTTCAATATGCAAACATTCAAACACCATATTAACAATGGCAACAACAACCACTACATAATTTAAGAGAAAACTAAGAGCATAAACATGGAAACAAACCTGGAAAATCACCAATTTGGGTGTTGTCAATGAGCCAATCTTGTTCGGATGGAGGTTGATCCATTGAAGAATTTTTTGTCTCTGTAAGATAACAATGCAATTTCCATCAGACCAAATAATATCATGTGAATTAATACAGGGATCAAAATACAAACTATATCAATTAGGGATCCCATTAAATGCACATTGACTCATGTGATCAATAGAGTGATGTTTCTTCTGTCTACATGCTTCAAGTGAAGGCACAATATGGGGATGGTGCACCGCTGCAAATATTCAAACACTACATTAACAACATCAACAACAACCAGTGCATAAAGATAAGAGAAAAGGCATAACAACAAACCTGGAAAATGACCAATTTGGGTGTTGTCAATGAGCCAATCATGTTCGGATAGAGGGAGATCCATTGAAGAAGCTATTGTATCTATAACATAACAATATAATCTCCATCAGAGCAAATAATATGATGTTAATTTATAGAGGCATCAGAATACAAACTACATC
Organism: Pinus taeda; assembly: GCA_000404065.3. Lineage (NCBI taxonomy): Eukaryota > Viridiplantae > Streptophyta > Pinopsida > Pinales > Pinaceae > Pinus > Pinus taeda. The sequence continues at coordinate 12,231 of APFE031379190.1, read as the reverse complement.
AGTTAGGTGTCTTGTCAAATGCACCTTGATTGATGTGATAAATAGAGGAATGATGCTTCTGTTTATGTGCTTCAAGTGAAGGTACATTATTGGGATGGTGCACCCCTGCAAGCATTCAAACACTACATTAACAACATCAACAACAACCAATGGACACAGATAAGAGAAACGACATAGAAACAAACCTGGAAAATGACCAATTTGGGTGTTGTCAATGAGCCAATCATGTTCGGATGGAGGGAGATCCATTGAAGAAGCTATTGTATCTATAACATAACAATGTAATTTCCATCAGAGAAAATAATATGATGTTAATTTATAGAGGCATCAGAATACGAACTACATCATTAGGTGTCCCATCAAATGCACCTTGATTGATGTGATAAATAGAGGGATGGTGCACCCCTGCAAAAATTCAAACACTACATTAACAACATCAATAACAACGAGTGCACATAGTTAAGAGAAAAAGCATAGCAACAAACCCGGCAAATCACCAATTTGGGAGTTGTCGATGAACCAATCATGTTCGGATGGAGGGCGATCCATTGAAGAAGATGTCGTATCTGTGAGATAACAATGTAATTTCCATCAGAGAAAATAATATGATGCTAATTTATAGAGGCATCAAAATACAGACTACATCATTAGGTGTCCCATCAAATTCACCTTGACTCATGTGATAAATAGAGTGATGGTTCTTCTGTTTGCATGCTTCAAGTGAAGGCACAATATTTGGATGGTGCACCCTTGCAAACATTCAAACACTACATTAACTACGTCAACAACAACCAATGCACATAGTTAAGAGAAAACACATATCATATAATCTCTCTCTAGAACTTACTTGGGACAGTAGAGGATGCATTGTTAGAGCGAGGACGACCACGCTTGTTGAGGTGTTGAAATTGAAATGGTTCATCTTCAGATGCAGGGACATTCAAATCAATATCCATGCTGGCATTTTTTTTGCTTCTTTTATTTTTCTTTTTAGGACTAAGGAAACTCTTCTTCCTCTTTAAAGATGACTCATTAACATCATCCACAAATTTTTTAGCCAAATCAATCAATTGTTTTGTCTTGCTCACAGTAGAAGGAGGACTATTCCGAAACAGGTCTAGATAGCCAAACAACTCCTCTCTCAACAAATTAAGGTCTTCAGCATTTTCATCATCCAAAATAGTTGTGCTAGTATCTGCATCAAGGTTTGGTGCCTCTATACTTATCTCAGGAGGGGAATTCAATGTATTAGGTGTGGTATCAACATCCAATAAAGGGTCTGAATCCATTAAGGAGGAATGTAACCAATCTACCTTTATGGCATGCTTGCAAATGTTTCCACGAACAGACCATGGGAAATCACAAGTGATAAAATTTGTGCGATTCCATATGATAAGATATTGCTTATTAGGTTTACTTTGACTCCTCACCCAATAAGCATGAGATATGCTCTCATGAGGCCTGCAATCACTATCTGGAATTATTCTAGCCTTTTCCATTGATGATTCAAGTTGCATCTCTTTCTTGTGGTTGTTCAAATATCCTTTTTTTAGAATTTCCTTGAATCGATAACATGGCTCAACATTTTTTATTAGAGTATAAAATAGCCAATCCATCCTACGAGAATATTTCTTTCGTCTATCACATAGAAAGGTTGTCTTGAGATAACCATGGTATGACTCCACAGCATTATTTGTCTCATGATTTGCATGAGGAAAATCTCGGCAGCCTTTAACCCACATCCCTAAATGTAAAATTCGAACTAGTAAATATATATTGTCGTTATAAAATAAAAAATGTATGAACTAAAAAAAATAGTATGCGAACTTACGCATTTTTTCACCAGCAACCTAATTCCTGTGGAAATAGTCCAAAAACTTCTCCTCGGTTGCAAATTTGGTGAAAAAACCATTGATTGCATTATCCACTTCATCATTAGAAACAATTTTCATGATATAACCAAGTTCATTGAACATCTCTTTTGCTTTTTCTGAATTGCTAGCCAACCGATTAACATTCTTTAGCCATGCCCTCCTTACATGCCAAATACACAAGATCACTTCACATCTGGTAATTCTCCTGCTAAACTTAATTCATTTTAAGTGAGAAATATTTAGAATGAATGCAACTTGTAATGTCAAATAAGAATATTGATGTTACCTCAAAGCAATGATTTCAGCCAATGCATCATCAACCATAAAGGCATTGACCTTCCAGTCAGGACGAAGCTGGAAACACCTATGCATGAGGTGCTCCAGCCATACCACTATATCTTGTGATGTATTACGTGACATCACCACCCATGCGACTGGAACCCCACTTTGTTGCTCATCAAACACCGCAAGCGTGTGCAACTGATACTGTCATATTAAAAAAAATGAAGTTAATTTTAAATCAATAATCATATTGAGTCATTATAACCAAAATGATTCATTAAAGCTATCATTGCAAAAATACTCACTCCATATTTATTTGTACTAAATGTTGAGTCCATGGCTATCAAGTTATTATGGGATAACTTGACCATAGTTTCCAACATCCATTTTGTTTGTATTCCAGTGATAAAAGGGATCTCTCCACCATTGGGCTTCTGGTAGAAGAAGAAATCATCATGGTGTTTTTCATACCAGAGATTCACACTCATTTCATCTTTGCTATGCAGTTGGTAATTTTCTTTTGTCAGATGATTATAGATGTTTACAATATCTTTTCTGCGTAAGAAAAAATCCCTAACCTGAGTTGTAGGATGTATGTCAACATATTTCTTAATATGCATTTTACAAACAGAGTCAATTGGCACTTGAAGGAAAAAACAACTTTCTAAATAAGAAATCATGTCCCTTGAAAGTCTTGGCTTCCTCTAAGGGCCATCATCACCTAAAGTGTCGTGTTTGCCATGACAAGGCCATCCTTGCCCATCTTCATGATCATACATGTTGTGTGTTATTATTGCAACATCAGCATCTCGAACCATGACCTTTATAATAAAATGGCATTGGCAACCCCTCTTTTTGACAATTGAACGCCTTGGTTTGGTTTTCCATTCTTCTCTCTTGTCCTCTGGGCCATATGAGCAAGTATAACTACAAAATAAATTTTGAAATGTCAACACATATGACAAATGATAAAGCATGGTTAATATCAACATGTAAAGAAGGCTTTTCTAAAATACTTACAGTTCCCATAGTAACGCAGCACTAGGCCTTGAGCTTGGAGTTTTGCTTTTTCGACGCTGGAAGGAACATGGAGCATCTGGATTCGATTCCTCTCCTTAATAAAATCATTAATTCTTAGTTTAGGAATTTTTGCAACGCCTTCAATATTCATGTTCGTCTTGTATACTTCAGACCAAACTAAATCTTTACTAGAAAATATGATTTTCTCTTTAGGGTCTTGCACCTCAAGGCCCATAATAGTCTTCCATTTATTTTCCATGTTGTCTCAATGTCTACAAAAAACGTGGAAACGTTTTAGGAAGTCGAATCTAAAAACTGAAGTTTTAAAAGAGAATAAATAGTTGCATTTACAAGTAGACTATTGTCGTGGGTCCCCTTCATTGACAGATATGGAAGAAAGAAGGTGAAATGTAAAAAGAAAATATTCTACACTATTTATTCAGCAAGAACCCCACATTCTTCTAGATTGTAGTACAAAAACATCAATGACAATGGTGACGTCTAATTAATACATTATTTTCTTCTTTCAGTGCACACTAAAAATAGACTGAGAGTAGGCTTCCTGAGCAGAACAGTCAAGTACCTATTCAATGTTCTACCTACAGACGGCTATGGAATTTAGGTTTTTTCCATAGGGTCTGCATATGAATATGAATGATAACTATTGTATGCATTTATGCTGTGTCATTTTGTAATGTGGTCTCTATAATTACAAAATCTCTTCTTGGGCTTTTCTTAAAAATTTCAACGTGGTTTTAGCTTATTTTTTCTGCATTGGCAGTGACTGAGCTGAAGGAAGGTGATTCTACCAAGACTATTATGGAAATCATCTTCAAATCTAGTTGGCTCAACTCAGGATTGAATATGGAAAGATTGAGAGAGTTCTCAGGGTGAATAACACGCAGAAGGCACTGGCCATATATGAGGAATATCGAGAAACAATGATGAACAAGGCCAGTAAACTACCCAAGAAACATCCTTGATGCTTGGCTGATGGGAACGAAATGTTGAGGTTCCATGGCACTACCATTATGTGTTCTCTGGGTACCATGGAATTAACAACTCTGTGTACTTCCTTGGAGTGCAATGTCTGCAAGAGTAAGGGATTAGCCAAATGGATCGCCCTGAAAGTTAGCCGGGTGCAACTGTGCAGTGCGTGTGCCTCAGAGTTAATATCTGGCCAGCGTTACAAGGACCTGCTTCACAATCTAATATAAAAGCTCACGTTCATTTTTTTTAAAAATTAACTAAAATTTTGGATGTAGAGTTTGGCGGAAAATTTGGACGTTCAAATCTTACGATCACGACGGCGGAGTAGTTATTCTGACTTGAGCGATGCGGAGGAACACAACAGCGAAGTAATTCTTGCAGATGCAACGAAAATTCTGGGTATACGCAGAGCAGCAGGGGATGCAGAGCAGCAGGGGATGCAATGCAGCTGAGGAAAATTCAAATGGATTTGGCGGGGTGAAGCATGGTGAAGAGTTGGCGCGATGAAACATGGTAAAATTAATGCTGGGAGTTGGCAGTGACCGCAGGAAGTTAATGGAGCTGGCGCTTGGCGTCCGGTAATGGAGTTCATGCTCAGGCAAGGTGACGGAGATGGAGAGGGAAAGGCCGTTTGGGTGGTTAGCCAGAATAATGCACTTTTTGGATGATCGGAATCTCTGAAAACTCGCATTATAGACTACTCCTTGGGACAATTTCTAGTTTCAATATACGTGCGTGTGCTGGGAACCGTGTCCAGTTCGTCCGAGTCCTACCTAATTTTGGTGATACTTAAAAGTATTTTATTATTAAAAATATCTTAATTAATTAAATCTAATTTGAATATCTGTGAACGCACACGTGTCCAGTGGCACACCTGCCTCCGGTCAGAGCAAATTGAAAAAATAAAATGAGACGTACGTACATGGAGTGGAGCCGAAAACCTAATTTCAGGTAAGTGGAGCGACCTAAAACCGAACGAGACTTCGGAGCCGGTTAGTGCTTGCCAATCGTAATACTTCATCAAAATAAAAATTGAATGTGTAATACTATCTACGACATGTATAATAAGGAAAATGTGTATATGTCTTCCATAAATTTTGGTTTCATGGAGCATTTAAAACTCAAAAATAATTACTAATTCTAATTTTAAAAATAGTTACCTAATTCTTTAAATTGGAAATTTTTAAATTTTAATTAAAAAATATTTTTTATAATATAATAATATTTTCTTTTCAATTTTAGAAATATCTTATTCTTTTATTGAACTACTAATATAAAATTATATAGTCATGGGTGATGAAGATTGTTCTTAATTTTAGAGGAAACTAAAAATACACTTTTGAATGGTGACTTGTTAGAGTTTAAAGTAACTAAGTAAAGGTATTAGTTTAATTTTTTAGATTGAGGCTTATTAACGAAAATCATATCAAAAGACTTACTATAATGGGGATTTAACACTAATCATCAAATTGATATTAGAAGTCTTCTCTTCAAGTAATGGAGGCTTATAAGAACTATCAAGAGAATAAAAATGAAAGACATCACATTTCAAAGTTTTGAGTTCTTTCATATTCTAAGGATGCTTCAATCAAAAGAAAACCATCTAGTCAACAAGATTGTTATTCTAAGCTACATTAGTTTAAGAACGACATGCATGGTTGCATTCTACCCCACCCCTTAAGTATTTATCCATAGTCATGAAGTGGACTTGCATGAGAACAACTGACATGTTCGTTTGCATTGGAGAGTTAACTATGATTCACAAAAACCAAGAAGTAATAATCCCATCATACCTTCACACTCGATGAATAATGTGGGAGTGTGCTCTTCATTTTCTCTGAATGTTAAGTTTTAGGGCAAATGGGACAATGGATTTTGTTACAGGCTTAAAGCTTGGGGTCTCTAATTGATTTATATGCCTGTGGGTTTTAGTTATATTCCATCTTGATACAATTCAAGGCTCTAAATTGGGTTCTAGCTCTCTTCAATTACCCTTGTGGGACCCTACCCCTGGCCTTGGCTTGCATGGCTCATGTTTTATTGGCTCCAATTTGCGTGCTTCAAGTGGATCAACTTTTTCTGTTAGCATAATTTGTGTAGCTCAAGTCTTGTTGGCTTTGGTTTGCATGGGTTAGATTCAGTTGGCTTTAGTTTTCACTACTCAAGTTCTCTTACTACTATTTTGAGTCACTTAGCTTGGTGATCTAGTAGGATTGGTTTGTTCAACATTGTGTTTATGTTTAGTTGTTACAACTTTGTATACTCCTCCTAAATCCCTCTAGTTCCCTTTGGATTGAATTACAAAAGGTTATTCTTCTCTTCATATTTCTATTACACCACTAGTTTTCCGAGGGATGTTATAAAGCAAACACATTGCTAAATATGCTAGACTATTAATTATGGGTGGGTTAAGGTGTTATTTCAAATTTTATGTAATGTTAATAGTATGGACCATGGGAATTATATGAGACACCCATTATTTGGGACCACTAATATTCATCTACTCTTGAAAAGGTAGGAGGATTATATCACTAACCATAAGAACTCAATTTTCTCAACTACTAGCAGGATGCATATCAAGAAAATGTTAGAAATTATGAATTTACCTGCATATTGGGAACCCTACATAATGAAAAGAGGCAAATTGAAGGACTTCAAGCTAAGTATACTACACTCCAACATATAGTTGTGAATATAGTAAAAAATATGATTCCAACTATCACATAGTTTTAGCTCGAGTAGTTGGGAAAAATGTTTGTGATCCTCTGCACACAACTTGCATTCCTATTGAGTGACACGTTGGCCCATTGTGATAAATCTATAAGGGTAGATCACCCTAGTTGGGATGCCTTAACTCTTGCTAAATCATAGGTTTTCTACTAGGTGTTGGGTTGTGGGTCGCTGGCACTAGCCTAGGGGTTAGAGTGACAACTAGCTAGATTTGACTTAGACCTTGCCTACGTAACCCAAACTAGTTACTAATTCTTCTAAATTTTAAAAAGAAAAACACAATTTCAACTAATTAAAATTCTAAGTTGTCAATTGGGTCTACATTGGAAGAACAAAAAGAAGATGAGACAATGTAAAGCAATACAAAAATGTGGATTAGAACTTTAAGGAATACAAAAAACTAGAATTTATTTTGAACATTTCATGTATATTTGTATTGCCATTTTAACAAGTATGACTACAGGGTGAGTGTAGGAAGATGGATCACACTTTTGGGCAAAATGTGCCGATGAAATTTCCAAATTTTACTCTCTTATCAAATTGAAGCCCTCAAAGTTCATATAAGCATTGCGACTTTTGATTTAGAGTAAAAGGACAATTTGTGGAGAATTATGTTATTTTCCTAATGATATTTTTTTGCAAAAGAAATTACTATCATATAATATGTCAAATTTCCACTAAATGAAACATTTGTCCTTGCAAATTTTCACACATCTTAAGAGGTATGTGTGTGTTCACATAGCATAACTTAGTCTAAAATGTGTACTTTTTCATTCATACATATATAATATATATATTAATATATTATATATGGAGAGAGCTACGTTTTTCGATTAAAAAGTTTTTTTATGCAAAATTATAACTTTTATTATTTTTCAAAGTTTATGAAGTAATATTTCAATTGCAAATTGCAGACACATGTGTCTGCGCAAGGTTTTTTCAACTATTTAAACAAAGATAGTGGTATTTTCTGAATTATTTTCCTTGTGTATATTTTATGTTATTGATTTTTTACTCAACGTCTTTAAAATTGTTTAAAAAGATTCAAGCATTATGTTTAAAATAAATTAGATGAAAAATATCATATGAATTCAAAAATTTCAAACTCATATGCCATTGGATAGAGGATTCCTTTATGAATCCAATGTGTTCAACTCTACCACCTAAGAACAATTTTTTCCCTAAGTCTACTAGGGTACAAAATGGTGTTGTAGGAAATGTTGCAGAAGTGTTGCTGAAATTGTGGATTTTAGGACTTTAGAAGCTCGATTGAGCTCTTAAATTTCAAATTTAGTTAATTCGATTGAGGGTTTCATAAACCCTTGATCAAGTCATTTACGTGGTTAACAGGGGCTCGATTGAGCCTCTATAAAAAAATGTGAATCCCATAATTTATATTTTAGAATCAATAAAGATCTAAAATTTAATCCATTAATAATTTAACCAAGTTAATATGATATTATTTTGTTGAAACTGAACATTTAACTGGATCTAGGTTATGAACAACATTAGAAATTTTTTATGTTATTGCACAGAGATGCACATTATACAACCCAATATCGGGGAAATGTGTATGTATAGTTGTTTGTGCTCAAAATATACCTTATCATATACCTTGAGTTTGAATAGATCATAAATTTAAGTTCCACAAAAGTTTTGATCACATTTTAAAATTCCAAAATTTATTATAATTTTTGTGATCATGTCATGTAGAAACCTTATTAAATTTAAATTTAATATTAAATTATTGTTATTATTATATATTATTATTATATTATTATTTTATTATTATTATTATTTAAATTAAATATGAACTGATATTATTATTAGAAATTTAGTATAATATATTTTTATATTAATAGTTATTAAATTTCTTTAATTTTGGGATTAACCCAAAATATAAAATTTCTTATATTATAATATATAGTAGCACAACCAAATTAATAAACGTGGTTGATATATGCCGACGTCAGCAAAAGAGACATTAAAACGAAAAGAGTCATACAAGGTGACTCAATATGTTGATTTTATTTAACCTATTTTTTTTATAAATCCAACATAATTAAATATAATATTTTTAAAATCCTAAAGTAATCATAACCTAAAGCAACCTAAAGAAATAAAACTAAACAATTTCAATTGGAGTACATGAAGCACTATATGTATATCTGATGGAGGTAGCTGGGACATTAATATTTTGGAAAAGTTTAGATAAGGTTTCCATGGAAAATTATCATTTTCCTTCCAAGTGAATGTACAACACACATTTAAAATCTTGCATTTTAAATCTGCATTATATAAAAAATTAAATTGCTGCATGACATAAAAAAGATAAAAATAAAAATAAACATAAATTTTAATTGTCAAACTATTTTAAATTTTTTGAAATGTAGAGGGGAGAGAGAGGGAGAGAAGGGTAGGAGAGAGAGAGGGGGACACAAAGATGGAGAGAGGGAGAGGAGGAGAGAGTGGAGGAGAGAGAGAGAGGGAGCTTGAGAGATGGAGTTGGAGAAAAGATAAGGAGGGAATAAGTTCAAGACATATAGAGGGATAAAGGTGGAGAGAGAGAGAGAGAGAGAGAGAGAGTGTGTATGTTTGGGGGTGAGATAGAAACATAAAGAAAGAGAGATGGAGATAAGGAGGCGAGAGAATGAGAGGGGAGGGAGATAGTCAACAAAGTTAGAGGGGAGAGAGGGAGAGAGGGAGAGAGAGAGAGAGAGAGACGAGGGGGGAGACAAAGGGAGGTAGGAGAGAAAGGAAGAGAGAGAGGACTTGAGAGGGAGGGGGAGAGAGAGGGAGGTAAGAAGAAAGACATATAGAGAGAGAAATGTGGAGAGAGAGAGATAGGGAGTGACAAGGGGGATGAAGAGAGAGGGAGAGAGGAGAGTAGGAGGGAAGAGAGAGAGAGAGAGAGATAGGGATATATATATATGGAGAAACAATGTGTATGTTTATGAGGTGATATAGAGAGACAAATAAGGAGAGATTGAGGGAGATATAGATATAGATGGATGGGGGATAGAGGGAAGAAGATAGATATGAAGAGAGAGAGAGCATGTGTTTGGTGGGGTGAGATAGAGAGACAAATAAGGAGAGATGGAGGGCGGTATTGATATAGATGGAGGAGGGAGAGAAAGGGAAGAAAATTGCTTGCACTAGATGCATTGATTTCAGTGTAGATGTTGATCTCTAATCCCGTTTGATTGCTTGCAATTTTAGATGCATTGATTTTTGTGTAGATGTTGATTTCTAATCCTATTTGATTGTTTTCATTAGATGTATTGATTTCAATTTAGATGTTGATTTCTCATCCTATTTGATTGTTTGCATTAGATGTATTGATTTTAGTGAAGATGTTGATTTCTGATTTGATGTAACTAGAATATGGTGTATATTAATTTCTAGGTAATTAGTTTACATTATGCATTGATTTTAGTGTAAGCACAAAAACATTATTGACATTGTGCATTATCACTAAGATCTTGTAGATAACCTCAACCGAAATAAAATCAAATAAAACTTATATTTGTAAATTTTACAACTCCACATATTTTAAAATTTAATAGAACTTAATTTCCATCATATTTGAGTTTTTTTTTAAATTGAACAAAACTTTATTTCAATCATAAGGAATTGATGGAAATACGTGGATAACTAAGTAAACTTAGGAAAGTTGATAATATTATATAAAATTATAGAAATGCTATCATATATTGTTTTTTGACGTATATATTAAATTTCAATGTGATTAACTTATATCATGTTATGACTAAGGTTTTGTAGATAATCTCGAAAGGAATAATATTGAATAAAATCTATTTGTTGTTTACATGAAATCTTTTAAAATTGAATAAATTTTATTTAAATCCTATTTTTGTTTTTCAATTGAACCTTGAGAAAGAAATTGATGGAAGTACTTAAAAAATTTTACCATGCAACGATTATGGGTGGGTCACAAAAAAATCATATATATACTTTTTATTATAATATGGATGACTTTCTAATTCAAATAATTTATTTTAAAAATTGAATTGCAATAGCATACCTGTTGATTGCACTAAAAGACACTTTCTACAAGCCAACATGAAGCATGATTGTACTTAATTCCATGCTCAATATCAAATTTATACATGATGTATTTTGCATCATAACTTAAGATTGTACTTATTTTCTTAGTCTATGAAACTAGAAATCAAATTTGTTATATTTTGTAATAAAGGTTATAGTAATAGGATTTTTTTTTTAAAGTTAGTGGAACTAATTTTAACAAATCCGTAAGAATTGAAATACTGAAATGTGTATAAATAAATTATCATCTCTCTCTTCTCTCCCTCGATATATAGATATAATATGATATATATATTATATATAGAAATATATATATATATATGATATATATATATATATATATTATAATGAATATAATATATATAATATATTATATATATATATATATATATCACATGAACATCCACAAATTGAAATAATAGGCATCCATAAACTGAAATAATGTTCATGTTCATCCATAAACTATCCATGTATAAAAATATACAAACTTTGTATCACATATGAACGTGCCCTTTAGAATGGACCTGAAAATATACAAACTATCCACTCTAAGTACCACTAGAACTCCTATGTGAGTTCCATTGTGAAAAGTAGGTGTCCATAAGCTGGTAGTACAATATAATACATTCAAATTCAATCTAATTATATTATTATTTGTACAAAATAAACAGTATGGAAATAAAGGATTTTGAACCACATTTTTAATTACATATACATTAATCTACTAACCTCATTCGAGCTCGAATGTAAGTCAGATAGGATGGGGGTCTGATGAATTTGGGTTTCACGCTCCACTACCTGTGGCTTAATGATTGGGGCCTAAATTGATGGACTTACATCATCAATGCCTCTATACCCAAAATCCCACTCATGTGTCCAGATAACAACGACATCAATAACAATCTGCATATGGGCCTGTGTACACAATGGCAAGGACAAATTATAATTAGTCTACAATTTAATTAGTATATATGCGTAACCTAAAAAAATATTGAAATCTCAGGAATATTTTGTTTTGCCTCAAATGTTGGTCCATGTGGTTGTACATAATGACTCTCCTCCACATGTGTTTTATTATGGAGGAGAATGCATGGAAACATGATGTTGTGGAGGATGGCCTAAATTATCAACTTACCCCTCGGATGACCTCATAAGTTCATCCATGTAGTTGGGATGTGTCTACATGTTATCATGAAATTATTAATATAAATGCAATTTAATACAAAGTAGAAATTAATATAAATAATTATGCATAATTTAAGAATAA
>APFE031379188.1:130023-215527 GCA_000404065.3 Pinus taeda | reverse complement strand
AAGTGTGTTGTGACTGAGCCATCCTCTTTCGAGGAAGCTGTGGAGGATCCCGCATGGGTAGACGCCATGGCGGAAGAGTATGATTCTATTGTCAGAAACAGTGCATGGGAGATTGTCCCAAGAGCGGAGGGGAAATCAGTGGTAGGTTCGAGATGGATCTACAAAGAGGTGCAGATTGGATGGCACATTCATCAGTTGAATGTGAAGACTGCGTTCCTTCCTAGAGGTTGGAGGAAGGAGGATGCTACTTCAGTGGAGGTAGTGAATGCCACTGGTTACCAGCAGTTGGTGGAGTCGCATGTGTGCACGCTCAGGAGAGGCACATCGGGATATGGATTGGATGAGGTGAAGCTATGTGGCTTCATGGATGCAGATTGGGCAGGGAGCTCAAGAGGCCGAGTATATGGTAGCAAGGACATCAGGTACCATCATATCAGAGATTGTGTGCCGCGGAGGATCATGTTACTTTCGTACATTCCAACGGAGGATTAGGATGCTGATATTCTGACGAAGGCTCTCACCAGGAGCAAATTCAAGTACCACCGAGGCAGGATAGGGGTTGCTGATAATCCATATCTTGTCGAGAGGGAGTGTTGAGATTGCAACAAGATGATGGAGCTTAGTGAAAAGAGTCGCCTTCACTAAGTGGGCCCGCAGGCTATTTTTGGCGCAAGTCTATTTTTAGACTATGTCTATTTTTAGACATATGGGTCATGTCTATGGATTGCAGGTTGTTGTTTATGGATGATTGATCAAGTTGGAAAAATAGATGGACTTCTATTTTTGATGAAAGTGTGAGTGATCACAGTGTGAGTGATCAAGTCTATTTTTAGACTGCTGTCAAAAATAGAAAAGTCAAATATTATTATCTCACAATAATATTTGGACTATAAACTTAATCTTATTCTCTTGGAGCACTTCGGTTTGAGCTACAGAAGTGGCACATGCAGCTGTCAGAAGGAAATACGCTTTTCTTATGAGTCAGTTGAGTTGTTGCATGCATGACTTCAGTTAGAACTCAAGTGAGTTGAGTTTAGTGGACTGGAGGTGCAGTTGATGGAGTTGTGTTCAGTTTAGCTTTGTTAAACTGGTTGTATTTAGTCTAACTGGCAAATAGACTAGAGAAGAGTTGGGTGAATTAGTTATTAATTAATTCACAAGTTATTAACTCATAATACAACTAATGAATACATCAGTTAACTCAGTTGCATGTCAGTGCATGTTCAGTTCAACAGGGACAGGTGGTAGAGAATCAGATTGCTATCAGTTGTGACTATAGTTGTGCACCAGATCTTTCACAATCAAGGGATTGAGTATGCCAATGAGTTTTCCCATGTGTTTGCCCACATTTGAGCTTATTCTCACGTCCACAAAGTGTAAGTGACTATTTTTGCAGGTGAAAAAACGAGTTTGGTGAGCCATTCTCATCAGTTCTTGGGCAGGTATTAAGCAGTGGAGGCAGGCAAGCAGTGGAAGAGATTTGGAGATCAGATCTGAGCTGTATTGTGTGTAACAGAGGTGGAGATACTTGTGAGAAGTATTATGCTGTGTAATGTTACATGACTCAATCATTAATATACAGATAATTGGGGTTTTTAGCGAGATGCTTTCCCCGGGATACATACTGTGTTAATGTGTGAATGCTCTTGATGTTTTATTGTTATTGATGCTGCTATATTGATGATCAACGTAGAGGAGCTTATGTATTGTGTATGTTTTCCGGAATAGTACATGATCAGGATAATCTCCATTGAATATGTGTTAAATTATTCAAAATTTCTACAGTTGTGTCATAGTGATAGTCTGTAGATCCTGTTTTTCTTCTATGGAAGACACTTTTGATTCAAATTTAGCAGAGAAGGATGTCAAAACTTTCTCAACTAAGGTAACTTCCTTTATATATTCACCCAAATTCTTCATACAATTAACAACCTCATCTATACGTAGGAAGTAACTATCTATGCTTTCATCACTGTGCATCTTAAAAGTTTCATACTAAATTCTGAGAGTTTGAAGTTTAACACGTTTTACCTGAGAGTATCCTTCGTAGCTCAGAATGATTTTGTCCCATATTTCTCTGGTTGATTTGAGCTGCATGACTTTGACAAACTCTGATTGTGACAGACTTCCCAATAAGGTATTGACAGCTTTGGCATTGGTTTCATATTGCTTCTTACCTGTCGTATCTGTAGGAATTGTTGTTGGAAATGTATATCCTCCTTCCACAATTTCCCAGACATCTGTTCCAAGTAATTGTAGATAGGTTGTGGTTCTTATTTTAAAATAAACAAATTTGCTCCCATCAAATATTGGCGGTCTAATGGATCCCACGCTTTCTTGATTACTCATGATGATGGATCTCCCTTCAAGCAATCAACACTACAACAAAACAGGTAATTTATTTAGCACCAGATTTTAGTGTATTTTTTCTCTCCATTGGGATGATCAGCTTGGCGCTAAATCTGGCTCTATTGTACAATTTTTAAAGCGTCCTTTTTTGCGCCGAATTTTGCATCTTTTTTTATGCCACATTTTGCATCATATTTTGCACCAAGATTTGCATTTGGTTTTACAACAGGGTTTTCTTCTAGTTTTGTGCCATTTTTTGCATCTATTTTTGCATTACTTTTTGCTTCCTGTTTTGTGCCATTCTTTGCTTCTTTTTTTGTGTCGTAATTTGCATCGAGTTTTACACCATCTTTTGCATCTGATTTAGTGTCTTTTTTGCATCGAGTTTGTGCCAATTTTTGCATCTAGTCTGATGCCATTTTTTGCTTCTAATTTTGTACTTATTTTTACATCTATTTTTGCATAAATTTTTCTACCTTTTTTACACCATTTTTTGCATCTAATTTTGCACCACATGTTGAATCTAATTTAGTGCCAAATTTTTCATCCATTTTTTCACTATTTTTTTCATCCACTTTTTCGTTTCATTTGTCTCCCTTTTTTGCATCATATTTTGCACCTAATTTTGCATCATTTGTTGCATCCAATTTAACGTCATTTTTAACAACATTTCTTGCATCCAATTTTGCATCCTTTTGAGCATCTAAATTTTCACCCTATGTTGGACCATTTGTTGCGTCCACCTTTGAATCCCATTTTGTGTCTAATGTTAAGTTCAATTTTGAGCCATTTTTTCATCTATGTTTGCATTTGTTATTGCACCAAGTTTTGAATCATTTGTTGCTCCTCATTTTGCATCCAAATTTGAGCCATTTTTATGCCCATTTTCACACCATTTTTTCTACTTTTATGTCCAAATTTTCACCATTTTTTATGTCCAATTTTACACCCTTTTTGGTGTCTAATTTTGCATCCTTTTTGGCATCCAAATTTGCATCCTTTTTTCTACCACATTTTGTGTCCACATTTGCATCTCATTTTGCACCTAGATTTTAGTAATTTTCATCTAGTTATGCATCATTTTTGGCATCCTTAGTTTCACCCTTTTTAGTCCCATTTTGCTTCTTGTTTTGTGTCTTTTCTTACATCCTTTTTGCACCCAATTATCATCCTAATTTTACACCATTATTTGCATCCTCTTTTGGGTGTCCATTTTTACATCTTTGTTTGCGCCCAATTTGGTATCTTTTTGTATGCCCTATTTTGTTCCCTTCTTTGTGTCTAGTTTTACACCCTTTTTTAATTCTACTTTAATACCCTTTTTGTCTCATTGTTTGCATCTTGTTTTGATGGCTAGTTTAACATCCAATTCTACTCCCAATTTTGCATCGATGGTTACATCCACTTTTGGCTTCTTGTTTAGAGTTTTACTTTTACTTCATTTTACTAATTTTATTACATAGTGAAATATATTACAGTTTCTAAATATCATTTTGTTGTAGGATTTAATGCACAGTTAGATGAACATAAAACCCTCTCAATTTATCCTAGAAACCTAAGATAGACCGATTAAGAGAAAGTTTGTTCTAGGGCTCAAGATTCTTAGTAGATCAAGATGTAGAGTATAGATTAAGAAAAGAAGAATGAATTCATGTGAGTCCTCGCATGTAGGTATTGTTGGAGTTTTTAGTGTAGCAAGGAAGCGCTCTTAGATAGCTCCAAATCTGGGTCCTACACACAAGAGAAAGAACAAAGAAAACTTCACAACATAATATCTTGATAATTGAAACTATCATAAACATATAAATGTTACTGAATAAATAACTGTAAACCAAAATCCCATACATTCATTACTTAAATATGATAAGTAAAGAATGAATAGTAGCATATGGAAGGAAGAACGACTAATCTATATTAATAAAGGAGTTGGAGGAAAGTTACAACCATCAAATACAGTTGCAACAACACCTCCCCCAACTCCTAGCTCCAAAACTCTCCCTCTCAAGATAGATCTCAGCAGCATGACAATACATGAATTCCCATCATTTCCTCAATGGCCAAGCCTCCAATATATAGGAAAGTGAAGGCTATGAAGATTTCACAAATTCCTCATTAGTTCAATTTTGCCAAAAGCTTTTGGGTGAATTATGTTTCCTCATATAAAATTGGCATTTTCCACTTTTTAGATGCTTTTGTGCTTAGGAAAAAGTTTCCCCATGCTTTATGGCTCTTTCCCACTTTTGTATGCTTTTATTTTTTAGGAAAAATCTAAATGTGAGGATAAATAGATCACATTCCACCATATGAGTTTCCGAAAGTGAACAAGAGTGTCAAACTCTAGTTAACTCGAGCTTTTTTCCTCACATTAGAGGAATTTTCCTTTTAAAATGTTAACATTGAATTTCCATGTCATAATGTGTAAGCCAATCAAAATCCTTTAAAATTTAAAAGACATATAGGTGTGACTAGCAATGGATTTTTTTTTAATAATATAACTTACCTAATTTATCTGCCCAAGTGACCCAAAATTATATTAAATATTAAAAATAAAATTAATATCTTAATCTATAAAAGTTAGAATATCTAGAATATTTTTAATGAAGGTACATCATGGCGTGTTAAATAAAAAAATTTAAATATAAAATCCTAAATCCTAAATTTAATTTAAATTTTAAATTTACTTTCTTAATTTAAATTTTATTAAATCTTCTATTGATAAATTAATTTAAATATAAAATATAAATATATGGTTATTTTGATAAAAGTGCATTTATTTGAGTATCTTAAATTTATATTTTAAATTTTCCTTTTAAATTTAAATTTTCTTAAATCTTGTGTTAATAAATTAATTTCAATATAAAATAATGTAGATGGTTATTTTTCATAAAAGTGAGTTTATTTGGGTAATTTAAATTTAAATTTAAATTTCCTTTTTTAATTTAAATTTGCTTTTTTAATTTAAATTTTATTAAATCTTGTGCTAATATATTAATTTAAATATAAAGTACATATACAGTTATTTTGATAAATGTGACATTTATTTGGGTAATTTTGGTAAAAGAATAATAAAAATGATATATTAAAAAATTGTCTACATGGCATTATTTTATTAGTTTCTTAATTTTTCTGAGGTGGTTATTATTTTGGTAACAAAAGTTAGATGAAGGGGACAACTTGTTATAGACTAGGATACCATGGTCCTCATGGTACATAACTTGTATTATAGACTTATATAGTTTAGGAGAAAGGGGTATTTCAACCAACAACATAGTATTCTCCTCCAAGATGATGAGGAGTTATTTTCATGTATAACACATTTAAGAATATATCACAATTCAAATTCATAACTTAGTATTTGTAAACAAATTTAAGGGTAATTGACAACATTCATAAAAAATATCGCAGTATCCTCATATATGACAATTCTCCATCAAAAAATCATTGACAATTTTCAATATACATATATTACTACTAAATCAACATTTATCACATATATCATTATTCCAAGGTAAATTCACAACATTACAACCAAAAATAGTAATGTCATCATACATAATCATTCTCCATAAAAAAGCATTGACAGGTTTCAACACATATATAAAGTAACAAGATAATACTAATAATATCCTCATCATCCTTAATTAAATCAACTAAGATTCAAATGTGTGATTATCATATCAAAATATTTCATGAACACCATTATTCTAAGGTAAATTCACAACGTCCATCGAAAGGTAGTAATATCATCATACATAATAATTCTCCATCAAAGTAATGTTGATAATTTTCAATATATACATAAAAGAACAAGATAAAAATGATAATATCATCATCATATTTAATCAAATCAACTAAAAGGAAATGTAAGATTAGCAAATAGAAATGTTTCATAGATATCATTATGCTAAGGTAAATTCACAACATCCATAAAAAATAGGAATCTCATCATACACAATAATTCTTCATAAAAAAATTCTAAACAATTTTCAACATATTCACAAGGTAACAAGATAGTACCAATAGTATTATCATCATTATTCAAATAAAATAAAATTCAAATGTATGATTACCATATTAAGACATCCAACTAAATATAAAAAATAACACATGGCTAGCTAGCACCACGAAAATCATAGCCAAGCTCATCCTCATGATCATTTCCATGATCATCATCCTGACCATCCTGATAATATCATCCACATAATCATCACCAATGCCATCGACATCCTCATCATCATCATCTTTGATATATGATGTAATCTAAACATAGTCTATATCATCATCTTCATCGTCATTACCTATAGCATTCTGGGAAAAAAAACAATATTACATGTTAGTACTAATTCTATAGCAAAATGCATATTTTTATTACAATACTAACAATAAATTGAGGTAGGACATAATAACATTCAATAGTACTAAAAATAAAATGAAAATATGGCTTAAGATATATTGGAGATCCAACTAAGATTACACTTGTAATTCACATTAAGTAGTAGAATCATTTTTTAATCCATATGAAGTAGGTACCCATTTGTTCTTCATATTATATTGTGAATGTTTCTTATGATTTCCATGCATAATCGGTAAATTAATATTTACTGGAAGCTTTATTTCAAATTATAATTGTAATTCAGATTAGAAATAGAAGAAATTTTAACAAAAAAAGAATGTCACATGAAAAAGTAAATTGTTTTTAATGAAAAATAAGTCACATACAATATGAATGTCACATGAAATAATGAGTTTTTTTTAATGCATGTACTTTTCTCTATAATAAGATGGATCCTAATGTTCTTTCAAGAACAAATACTCATAAATAATTACTTCATCTTATCCATTATCACACTTAATCCATTATACCTAGTGATGACAATGATTCCATTCAAATTTCTTTGAACTCTCTAAATATAATGTAAAATAGAAAACTCCACGATCATGACCACAACCCCCTCCCTTGCCTCGTCCACCATCAGAGACAATGAAATTGGAGTTATGACCACGATAGCAACCCCTCCCTTGCCTTGTGTCCACCATTAGAGGCATTAAACTAGGAATTAAGAGTACTCATGTTTTCTTTGCTCTAATTAATATCTAAGGAATCAAAACTTGATCAATATATCAAGGAATCCATCAAGGAATAGATATATCATAAGAGAATCTCAATAGGCTTTGCCAAAAGAGTGTGAAATAACACTTATCTCTGTTTTATGAAATAACTCGAGTGAGTGGAATGAATGGTGGGAAACACTTACCAAGGAAAGGAATATTTTTGGTCCGTCCTTATGTCTATTATTATTTTTGCTTCTTAGAATGGAGGGAAGTGTTTAAAAAAATTCAAAAAAATATTTTAAATTAAAAACAAATATTTGCCTAAGTTTAGTTTTTTTTTAATATATACTCAGTTTAGTATTTTTTTATTTTCTAAAAAAATATATTTAGTCTCTGGTTTCTTTTATAGCAAAAATTATATTTCCTTTTTATAAAAATGGATTTTAAACATCCATTCATGCTAAATTTGTGATTTTATGATATAAGTTTAAATTATATATAAAAAAGTAACTTAATGCCATGCGTTGTGTCGTTGAGATGGGTATTATACATCTCTTCCTTGCTAAGTTATAGAATGTGCTTGGGTTTTCTTAATGAAATAAAATTAATTATTCTCTTCATTATACCTTGAGATGTTCAACTTGCACCTAATAAAACAATAAAGTTAAAATAGGTTTGCCTTTGTCCTTTGTAGATTTCTTTCCCCGTTAATCCTTGTCTTAATAGATTAATTGTCTTATGGTGACCTTGAGTGGCCACTCCCATTAGTTGCATGATTTGTAGTTTTATGTTAGTGACATTTCTTAGGATTGATAACATGTTATTTAATTTATGAAAATGCGTTATTTTCCATATTATTTTTAAATATTAATATTAAATATGTTGGTTTTGAACATGGTTTCGCAAAAAGTTCCCAAAAGGTTTATAGATTGTAATTTATAAATGTAATGCTTCACTGCTTGATGAAATTGTTTTGGATAATTTTTTTTAAAGATTCATTGGTTGATGAAATTTTTATGGATGTTTTTTTAGTATATTAACTTGTATGAGATAAAGTCAAAAGTCACCTCTTTTTGAGATTTTCATTGGTTAATTTCCCTTAAGGCTATCAAGTTCACCATTCAGTCCCAGGTTAAGGAAATATAGGAGTCATGAAGTGGCATTGTCCAATAACTTAAATATTGGAACATGTTTTTTTAAGTCACATTATACTTCCTTTCTATGTAAATTCTCCATGAAAATAGTCTCATGGAACATGAGGGACCTCAATAGCAAAGGAACAAAAGTACTCCAAAAAAAAATGTTACGCAAAGCACCCATCAATAATGTTGATATAAGAAATAAAAATATTAAGTGAGGTTCTACCTCATATAATTAGAAGATAGGGGAGGAATTTCCAAGTAGTAGTGATTGATGATTAGATATGCTTGGGTGGAATAGCTATTATTTGGAATGTTCAGGACATCAAGGTTACCAATATGTTTACCTCTTTTCGCATTATGACAATATAATTATAGTTCATGGATGTCAAGGACTACTACCATGTATCCAATGTCTATGACTCCAATATTGTAAATGGAAAACCTCTATTTCTAAATTCTATTTGCAACACAAGTAATTTATACTCCCCATTTCCGTGGATTATTGGGAGTGACTTCAATATTATCAAGTGTCTCGAGGAATAGAAAGGATGAATCACAATGTTTACCAAGAGATTTTTTAAGGTATACCATCAAGGCCCTAAAGTAGTATCCATTAAAGTTCTCAAGCAATGAGTCTCCAACCCACACATGTGGATCAATGACATGTAATACATGTGTGTGTGGTGACTAACTTAATACACTATTCTAACAACTCTACAAACTTCAGCATTTCACTCTGTCACATGATTGACTGTAGTGTGACATAAGTAAACCAAGAGTAGACATGAAACCCTTAGGCAAGAAAAATTCCCTAGATCCTCAATTAGGTGCTTAAAGGATGAAGTGAAAATGAAAGGGGAAAAGAGGACTTCATGATTTAACCATCACAAACATGTGATCAAGTGTGACTAGGAGTGTATATATTCATATGTTTTCCAAAGAGGGTGTGAATACACAAGTTACCATTCATTGGGCCTTATTTTTCTTTCTTTTGATTTTTCTTATATATAGGACTTAGGGAATAAGGTTTTCATAAGTTTTGAACAACTCATAGATATAATATTTACATAAATTTTCGCTTTAACGTTAGAGTTTAGAAGTAGATAAATCATTATAGTGTATATTTAATGATTTTGGCTTTCACTTTTTTATTTTATTTCATCATAAATAACAAAAGGGGAAATATTTTGCCACAAATATATGAATTCTTAATCATAAAGGCATCATGCGATGAAAAAAATTAATGATGTTATTCCCTATGAAAATGATGGGTATTCTTGAGAAACGCTTATGCTTGTGGATGTCTCCTCCCTGGTTGAGAGGGAGTGAGTACTGACACCATATTATCCATTTGTCATGTACTATGGCTGAGACTAATAGGTGTAAGCCAACTAAAGACACCAATAGGGAGGATGGTGGATTAGATAAACAGATGGGACCAATATTCTTTGAGAATTTGTGCTTTGACTAGGACTAACCGCCATAAGTCAAGTACATTAATCCAAGATAAGAATAGTCATGAGGATCGACTTTTCCTAGTGTCAAATATTATGACAGTGGATTAGGAAATGATCATGTGAGGACATCCCTGATGAACATCCTAGTGTGGTAAGTGCCTAAAGAGGCAGTGGTGTCCAAATTTATGCCTCCCAACATTGTGTTATGATATAATGGAGATATCTAACTTGTTAGTCAAGGCCTTTCTATTTTGAAAATGTTGGCTATGATGATTTAAATATTTTTTGATGCTTATTAATCCAGATCCCTTCTTATATGAATATTTCAACTTGATAGTACTTTTTTGTCTCATTATGAGTATCTCCTTAGTTTAGAGGGAGTGTCATCATCTTCATTATCATCATCATCACCACCATCAATCTTATCATTGCATTATTGTCATAACCACCATTCATGCCATCATCATCATCATCATCATGATTATGGACATTGTTGTCAATTGTTCATAATTATAGGTGTCGTAAGAAATATCATCAACCCAAAAAATATTACGAGTGCTCAAAAAGGGTTGTTAGGACACATGATATATTCAAGAGAAATGACAATTTTATTTTTTAGAGATGATCGATGATCATCATCGCCACTACCATTATCATCATCATTATAATTTTCATCATCCCCATCATCATAATTAATGTAATTTCTATCATCATCGTTGTCAACTTCTTCATGAACATCATAATCATCATTCATGTGACTATTGTTGTTGATGATGACCAAGATGAAAATAATAATAATGATGATCAAATGATGATGAATTGGAATATGACTCTAAAGATAATGATTATGATTATGACCATGACAACATTTAAAAATTGGGAAGATTGTCCAAGGTCATTAGCATCGCCATCATCATTGTCATCATCATCATTTTCATTATAAACCCCATCATCTTTATCATCATTTTTATTATCATAATAATCACAATTCATGTCATTGTCATCCTCTTCATTATCATCATCGTCATAATTATCGACATTGTCATCAGTTGTTCATAATTGTTAATGTCATAAGAAATATCATCAATGAAAAAATTATATGACTGTTGGAAAATGGATGCAAAATTTAAAAAAAAAAAAAATGGGGGCAACAATAGATGTAAAATTGGATGAAGAGTGGATATAACATAAGTAGATGCAAAACAAGACAGAAAAATTGACATAAAAGTGGATGAAAAAGTAGATGCAATAGTCGATGCAAACTTGGACACAAAATAGGGTGCAAACATGGATGATAAAGTGCAAGAAAACATGGGTGTAATAGTAGGCATAAAACTTAACATGAATTGTTGTGAAATAAATGTGGATACAACAATGAACAAAAAAAAAGACACAAACTTGGATGCAAAAATGAGGCAAAATTGGATTAAAAAATGGATGTAAACATGGACCAAACATGGGTGCAATAGTGGACACAAAATTATATTCAAAATTGGACGCATTAGAAGTGGATGTAAAAGTAGATGTAAAATGGGATGCAAAAAACAGAAAAATTATTTGATGCAAACTTGGACACAAAAGAGGATGCAAATGTGGATGAAAAATTGGAAGAAAATGTGGGTTTCAATGATAGGCACAAGATATGACACAACAAAGTGGATGAGAAAGTGGATGTAATAAAAAACACAAAAAAATATGCGAACTTGGATGCAAGACAAGATGCAATAAGGGATGAAAAAGTGGATGCAAACATGGGTGCAACAACAGAAACAAAATTGGATGAAAAATAGATGCAATATTTTGATGCAAAAGTGGATGCGAAGATGGACGCAAAATTGGAACCAAACGTGGGTACAACAGTAAGTACAAAACATGGTACAAATAGTGTCACAACAAAAGTGGATGTAATGGTAGATGCAAAAAAAAAAGCAAATGAAGATGAAAAATAAGATGCAAAAAGGGATGCAAAAGTGGACGTAAACATGGGTGCAACAATGGATGAAAAATATGATGCAAAAGTTGATGCAACAAAATTAGATGCAAAAATAGATGCAATATGAGACACAAAACCTGATGCAAATCTTGATGCAAAGGGGATGCAAAAAATGATGTAAAAATGGATGCAAAAAGTAATTTAAAGAATGATGCAAAAGAGGATGCAAGAGATGATGAAAAAGTTGATGCAAGCATAGGCACAAAAAGTGGATGCAATAAATGATACAAAAGTTGGTCAAACAAAATTAGGTGCCAAACTTGATGCAAAACATGGTGCAAAGGATGGCACAAAACTTGGCATAAAACTTGGTGTAAAACCTGGTGTAAAACATGATGCAAAACCTATTGCAATACCTGGTGCTAAACTTGGTGTAAGACTTGGTGAAAAACTCGGTGCAAACTTTGCATCAATTTTTGCACCATATTTTATAAATGGACACAAATAGCACCAAGAATGGGCTCTAGATGCAAAAAAGGAAGAAAAAATGGATGCTAATCACAGGGTTTGTTGTAGTGTTTCTTGATCAACGAATTCCTTCAAGCCATTATCCTCTAGCACAACCTCCATTCTATCCCTCCAGGCTATAAAATTTGAGCTTCCTTCCAAGGCATACTCTAGCCGCAAACCGTAGAACGCCATCTGCCAATCCTGAAGTATGTATTGAAAATTCGAATTTCACTTGTAACCGTGAACTCAAAACTTTGAAATCTCTTCTAATATACTATTCTGAGCTCTGATACCATGTAGAAAATCCTATAGATTCACAATCTCATGCAATTAACTACATCATATGATAAGAATCTACTTCTACTTTCAACTAGCCAGAGCCAATAGATCGATGAAAACAATATGAACAAGAAGAAGATAAATCAATGGCACATAACACAAGATGTATCTCGGAAAGTCACTTCTCAAAACCTCACTATCTGTATTGCATACATCAGAAATATGAGTGAAGATACAAAGCTTGTTCTCACTAGAACAATTCTACACATGTATGCTAAGCTCTCTCAACTCACAAGCAAGCTCTTGGCCAACACTTAGCAAATTATGTAGCTCTCCAAGCCCTTAATCTCTTGCATAATTCGTAGGATGAATAACCCGTATTTAAAGGGAATTCATGCTTCAAAAACTGTGCAATCCAAACATAAGTCCTTCTTTGATTGCATGCGTGATATTTACAACTCAGTAAATCACAAATTGGTAGTACATTGTTGCTGCACTCTAGTTTCAACTGGGTCTTTCTTACAATCGACATGCATGAGTTTCTGATGAGGGAATATTTAGTTAACTAGAGTGAGACTTGTAGATACACTAGCGCACCAAGTATCTGTTAACTCTCTATTAGTTCCATAAAAAGTTTGGAACTAATTTAACTAAATGTAACTTAGTAAACTAAGTTATCTAAATATAACTCAGAATTTAAACTCATACTAGACCCCTAAAACTTAGGGAGAACATAATACATGACTTTAGAAAGACTTCCAACTCAAAATTTCTAAGCTAATTAAGTTAATTAACTATTTACAAGTTTCTATGAGAATAAAATTCGATTTTAATTCATAGTTTAATTCAAGGACAAATTAAACTAGAATTTCTTGTTGCCATTCCTCAACAGAATGTTGTTGAAAGATAGAAACCACTCTTACCAGCCACCATGCTTCGCAGATCACCTTCGATCATCATGCCATTTTTAAGTGGAACATAATTCCAGATAAAAGATTATAAAAAATATCATGGTAGAAAGCATAGGAGGGAATATAAGTCTAGGCAAGGCCACCATCTAGTCATAATAGAGAATACATGAAAAATAAACAACAAACATTGGCGTTTACCTTGGAAATTGATAGAAATCTTGCAATGGGGTAGCTCCAGAACCGTCCAACAGTCGAATCGAATGAGCCGCGACCAGAGCAAGTAAGTTGGCTAGTTTCAAAAAACACATTCCTGAGATCTCCACCATCGATAGTGCAAAATAGTTGCTAGATCATAGATGCATTTCGCATCGCAAGGCAAGGACCACCAGGTCGAAGGAAGAGCATCTAAGTTCTCAAAGTTTCCCAAACCCTAACCTGCGCTGATAACTTGGGTGGGAATCTTAACTGTCAATTAGGTTATGAATCATGGTATAGTGTAAATGAAAACGAATGAAAGCATTGTTTAACACAAGAAAATGAATGAAGGCATGGTTTAATACAATTAATAATCTTACAAAAAAATGTCTAATTTCGTTAGTTAGTACCATGTACATTTACATAGAAACAAAATTTCTTTTCATGTCAAGTAAATAGTATTCTTGATGTAATAAATGTTATGTCTGGTAGGTATGTGATAGTAAAATGTTTTATATTTAAATTATTTCTATATGTTTTTTTTTGTGACTAAATGAATTAACAACTATGTAGATGTGATGACAGGGGAAAGCTTCCCACAACTATCACAATAACTTCAAGTTGACGGTTGAACAAATGGGACACACACTAGGTCCATGTTTCAAACAATTGACCATTATGTAAAAAATACTTTAAAGTATATTCATGATTTTTATATACTTAATGATTTAAATTTCTTTTATTAAATTATAAAATATATAAAAAATGACATAATAAATAAAATTTAAACTAATATCAATTTATTTAATTTTCCAACTTTTTTTATTAATTTTTTTAACTTTCTTTTTATTTTACATGAATGAATATTTTTTTTAAATTAGGTTGTATATTATGTTATTAGATTTGAAAACTAAAATATACACATTCCCAAGAAATATAGAATTTTAGATTTAACAATACATACATAATTACATATAACATTTAATATTGTGATATAATTTTTTTTTTTTAGATTCAACAATATAGACGAGATGGCGAGAGTCATAAATAAATATTCTATTATAAACTAAGGTTGTACACATGTTCATTGATTCAAAATCTAAAATATACACAATCCCAAGCAATATATATATCTCTCTCTATATATATATAACATTTAATACTCTCTCACAAATATCTTTTTTAGATTCAACAATATATACAAGATGCCAAAGATTCATAAATTCATTATTTATGTAAACTAAAAACAATTCAAATCTAACAACACATACACAATTCATGTGGCATTTAATCCTTCACCTAATGGGGGTGTGTATGGTGGAGGGAATGACTAACCTCTGGAAGATGTGTTGTAATAACATTCGTCTCGTTCTAGACCTGGCATGGTAGCTTACAAGTAAGGGGATTTAGTTCTTAAACTCGACATTCTATTGTTATAAATGCATGGTAAATGTAGGAGAGTGGCAGAGGTACATTCACTGAGGGCGTGGAGGTGATGATCAATCCTCAACCTCTTTCACTTGGTCTCATTCCTTAGTCTTTTGTGGTCATGTGCAGATCTTGGGCCTACTTCTGATGTCGTAGTCCTATTTTTAATCTTGTTTATGATGGTTAGTATGTGATTTTGATGTTCTTCACTCTTTATTTGCATGCTACATAGCTTAGGCCTATTTCTAGACTGGTGGTCATGCACTCCTTTTCACTAGCAACCTAAATAGAGATTTCAGATTTATTTCTTATCCCTGTCCAGTTCTTATGTTTGGGTGTTCGTATCATAGTTATATTTCTGTTTATTATTGAAGCATAGGGGATGCTAGTTATTTCTATCGTGTTTCAAAATTTCTTTAGGGTTTTTCTTTGTCCTTTATGGTTTACGTCTCTGAAGTTCTGTAGGTCTATGAAATGGGGCATCATTTAGTCAATTAAAGAACACAATAGTCTCTTTAGTTTGGGTATCATCTTATGTATGCTATCATTTTCTTTTGGCGTTGGGAGTGATCTTGTTGTCCATTTGAGTATTTGGAGTCTTTAATATTTGGTTTGACACTATAATTTTAGGCATCCCATGTTTTTGAATTGTGGTGAATTTCAACCTATACTTGAATCTGGACCCTTGGTGTGGCAATCAAGAGACGATTTGATTGTCTTTTAATCTAGCACTAAAGGAGAGGTGGTTCATTTTATTACATGTTATTTTGGTTGTGGTGCTCTAAGTGGTTGCGCCTTTGAATCTGTCATTATGCCTCCTTGCCAGAGATGGTAAGAATAAAAGGTGGTGTAGGTACTGTCGGATTAAAAAGAATTCGACCTTTTGCCTACAACTTAGTGGCTACTTTTCTCGATGATGTTACTCTTGAAGTGAGGAATGAAATTATTTTTCTTGAGTTGAAAGAATCAAGATCCCTTATTATTCTGATTCAAAGATTATTGATGATGATATGAAATGGCTTCTGGATCTGGGTAGTTTCCGAAAGAAATGACTTCACTTCTTCCACTCTTTGTCCTTGCATCAACAAATGGAGAATTCATCATGTCTGATTTTTAGAGACAAACAAGTTGAAAATTACAATGTTTTCTCTGACTGGAAGGCATCAAGGATATGTTAAGGAACCATAGATTCTATATGAATGTCATGGACTTTCGTTTGAGTCAGGTAGAAATTTTTCAGGTGTCGGACTTGTGGTCGGGTGATTTTACAGATCCCCCTGACTCTATTGTTCCAATAGTAAATCTCAAGATCTTACTATAATCTCTTTAGACCAGGACTAGTACTTGGTATTAAACTTTTATTATTTCTCTTGAAAAGTTTGCTCGAGTGTTGCTAATGGTTGTCTTTTTTTTAACTACGGGAACTTGTAGAGATAATTGGTTCATTTTTGTGGCCCTCTTTGTTTTTTTCTTGTTTTTATATGAACATGGACTAGTTACTCATTTCCATTTATGTGATGTTCTATAGCTATGTGTTTTCTATATGTGCTGGATGGACCTTTAATTTTGGTTTTGGTGATGACTCTTTTGTTTTGCTGGAGAAGTTGTTCGTGGATGGTGAAAAATGTTTATGTCTTCTATTTGTGGCGTATTACTGTTGACTTCGTTTTAACCTCTGACTATTACATATATGGCATTCGGTTAAATTATCATGTAATTTTTGTTCTATTGTAGCCTCTTGCTAGCGGATGCATGGTATTTGGTTTTTTGTTTATGGTGTGCTTTCTTGCCTTGAATCCTTGGAGTTTGGTATGCGGAATTTAAATGTTAAAGGGAGTCTAGTTTTCTTGTTGCTTGGAGGAATTTTTTTTCCTCCCTCTTTAATCTTTGTTATCTAGACATTGTGGTTATGGATGTAATCTTTATGTAATCTATTTTTTGAAAGAATATCAATTACTACAACAAAAAAAAGACATACATTTAATCCTTTACAATGTAGTTGTTATTAATTGTATTGTATAATATATAAGGACTCCATTATATTCTTCATCATACATCTAGTTGTACAACCATTTTATAGTTAAAAAGAATATTTCATTTTAATAACATAGTACAATTATTAAGTTCCAACTAAATCATCTAATTTTAAATGCTATTTTAAAGGATTTTACAATAAAATTATGATGATATTAAACTTGTACTTTTATGAAATAGTATTGTTATAATATTAAATTATGAGTCTATTAGTTTGAATTTAAAAAAACCATCTCATTTTAGTGTTATTTGAAATTAATTATAAAAAAAAATTTGCACAAATAGTTATATATTATATTATAATCTATATATAAGTTAGATTATTAAATAATTTATATGAAATACATAAAAAATAAATGAACTTGTATTACCATTCAAAAAAATTCAAACTAATTCATTTTATGATAATATGTATATATATATAATATATATATATATATATACTTATATTATATAATATATATATATATATATATATATATAATATATATACTATATAATGATTTATATAGATGAAAATTATACATTTAAATTTAATTTTTAAATTTTAAATTTTAATTTATATATTAATATATTTTAATTACATGGAAATACATGTTTATTTAGATTGAGCCTTCCATATGGGTGATTATAAAAATCTTCAGAACACGGAAATCTAAAGTTCAGAATGGTATAAGCTTTAGATTTAGATTGAGTGACATGGGCACTCTCAATGAAAGCACAGGTACACAAGATGGAAAAGAATCATATGCTCAGTTTGATCATACAGATGGTAATGATCTGGTACTTCTTGAAACAATTCAAATTGGTAAATCAACCAATATGGGTAAGTCTTTTTCCATTTTTAATACTTTGACTAAATTTGCATATTCACATTATAACTTCTCGAATCTGATATATATATATTTTTTATCTTGTGGGTAGAGGTTGTAGGTTATCACTCGTGTGGATTGTTGTTACTGTAAATTTAACTAATTCATGGATCATAATACATTTTTTGATGACTTGATTGATGACATGGATGACGTGGTATTGCAGGAGGAGCATGTGGCTACGACAATATGTATGCAGGTGGGTATGGCATAAGTAACACAATAGTGAGGGGTGCCCTTTCCAGAGGAGGGGAGGACTGTGGTTCATGCTATCACTTGGTGTGCGATGAGAAATCTGATCCATCTTGGTGTCTTCTAGGTAGAAGGATAATTACAGTCGCTGCTACCAACCTGTGTCCTCTCTATGGAGCTGGATAGTGCAATCCTCCTCGACATCACTTTGACCAGTAGATGCCTGCCTACAAAGATGGAATTGTTCTTGTATTTTACAGAAGGGTGCCATGCCTAAAAACTCTAATTCATCCTGCTTTCTTAGCCACTGTGATTTGATGGAGAGAGCTTTTTCCTGCTTGGTAGGTTTATATCCCACTTTCTTGGATGCTGTGAGTGTAGAGAGCATTTTCCTGCTTGGTAGGGTTACATGCCAAATCAAGAGATTGGTTTGTGGTTACTTCAATTATACTTTTCGTCAACCTCAGAGATCAAAAAGAGTGATAGCACCTAAAAAAATTTGTTCTTGTATTTTAAAAAAAGCGTAAGGGTGCCATGCCTAAGGAATGGAGGAGTGAGGTTTACACTGAAAGGGAATTCGTACTTCAATCTGGTGGTCATCACAAACGTTGGTGGGAGCATCTTGTGGTTGAAATCAACTGACTTTCCTGATTGGCAACCAATGCACTCTCCTTCATGATAACAATCGGCAATGGATGAATTCTTACTTTCAACGATGCAGTTCCTGCTAACTGGGGATCCGGCTAAACCTTCTTCACTAACGTTCAGTTCAACTAGTTTTCTATCCATGTGAACATAATAAGA
Source organism: Pinus taeda (assembly GCA_000404065.3). Classification (NCBI taxonomy): domain Eukaryota; kingdom Viridiplantae; phylum Streptophyta; class Pinopsida; order Pinales; family Pinaceae; genus Pinus; species Pinus taeda. The sequence continues at coordinate 196,369 of APFE031379188.1, read as the reverse complement.
CTTCTTAGTCAAATCTTGTATTGTCTTTTCACTGAGGTTGGGATTCATAAGGGTGCTCTTGATGTTGTTTGAGTAAATTTGAAAGGAATACTGTATTTTTTTTCCATGGGGCAATTTTCTTCCGACATTTTACATATGAGAATATATGTAATATATTTAGTAATAAATTAAATGGTTTTTTTTAGAATTTGGTATTTAGTAATATAATTTTAAGTGATATTGTGTTTTTTTTGTTAATTAATTAATTAATTAAAGAAGCGGAGGCTAATAACTTGCAAAGAATGTAATGATTTTCTTTTTCTATTGTTTAACTGTTGGACAAATATACACTGCTGGGAAATTTTTCATTGTCGTTTCATGATTGAGTGATCATAATTTTCTTAGTTTTATCCTTTCCGTGACGTTGAATTTTATTTTTATAATTCCTACATATTACATGACTAGAGCAAGTTATGTTATGTTACATGGTGACATTAAGAAGTTGACTAGTATTTTCTATTAAATTATGATATTAAGAGGCTCAATACAAAATTATGTTGCATTGTAATATCATGATATTGACTCCAACAAAAGTCACATAAAAATGTCATGCACGACAACAATCACATTATGAAATTAAGAGGTGGATCTCAATATTATAAAATATTTTGGTAACATTCTTATGTTGCATTGGGATTATGGTTACTATATTTAGTAGTGATTAATTAATTATTTCTTAATATTTAATTATGATTAATTATGTTTGATTATGGTTAACTGCATTTTATTATTTTTTAATTATGGTTGACCATTATTATGTTTACCACAATGTTAGGTTCAATATTATATCACATGTCATATTAAGCTTAACTTGAATATTATGTCAAATCTCAACATTAAAAGGCTAATTTGTATTCTATGTCAAATTCTAAAACTATCATATGGTTAACCTACATAAAATGTAATATTGAAAAATTATGAATGATGACAGTTTTATAACATTAAGAGGTAGATTTTAATACTTAACACTATGATGCTAAGATATTGACAATAATTTTATGTTGCATTGTGGTGTTCATATTGGTTGATTTATGTTGAAATATGATATTTCTTAATATTGATGTTGCACTGTGATGTTAACTAAGGGTTATATCATATATGATTTTTCTCATGGGTTATATTGGATTGCAACATTTCTTAATGGTTATGTTGCATTATGACATTCATCTTGGTTGACCTATGTTGAATTACTATGTTCCTTAATTGTTATTGCAGATTTTGACATGTATTGAGGGTTAGGTTACTTTACAATATTTATTAATTCTTATGCCAACTTGTAATATTCCTCAAATATTGTGTCTCATTGCAATATTCATCTTCATTGACTTATGTTAAATTCATACATTTCTTAATAGTTATGATGCATTGTGATGTTATTCAAACGTTATGTTTCACTTTAACATTTCTTAAGTGTTATATTGTATTATGATATAAGTTTTATTTGAATCTCTTAACATCAAAATGTGACATGAAGAGAGTGAGTTCAATTTTTCCACACATGGACAAATTAAGAATTTGACTTGAATATTATTTCACATTTTTGCATCTAATTGAAGTTTTGTTTTTTGTGGTTAGAGAAATCAACAACTGAGGTAGTCTTGTACTTGTGTGACATAAGGTCAATTCCAACTTCTACCACAAAACCCCTAGGTGTCTATATATACCCCTTCCACATATATAGGTGAATTGGGGTGATTTGAACTTTGAACCTCCTCACACATTACACTTCATTTTCATGGTCATCACCAATTGAACTGGGCCTGATGGTTGTTGCATGTAATTGAATTTATTCACAATCTTGTTCCTTAAATGTCACAATGTTACATAATATTTAGGCCAACCTTTTAAATTATTACTCTCAAAATGTTACAATGCAGCCTAATATTGAAAGTAAAAAATGTTTTCAACCTTAATATAAAGTACAATGTGTCATTTAAATTAATACAATGGATAATAAATGGTTGACATTGGTTGAAAACAGGTGAATTGGTTAATTATTATTGATTTTAGTTGACATTGGTGCACTATGATTGATTATAAAGTTGATTACATTTGACACTAATTGATAATGGTCAATTGTGGTTGAATTTGGTTGACTCTAATTGATTATTGTGGGTTACTATTAACTTTGGCTACCTATGGTAAACTATCTCCTTCTATGATTGACTATAATTAATTTTCATTAAAACAATTCCTTGTGCTAAACTTTTGTTGATGATGGTTCACTATGATTGACTAATTTGGCTAACAATGGTTTCCTATAGTTGATGTTAGTAAACAATGGTTGATTATGTTTAAAGGTCATTTATCTGTTTCCACTAAGTTTATGGTTAGTTATGCTTGAATTTTGTACATTATGTTTGACTATAACTAACCTTGCTTAACTGAGGTTGATAATGGTTAATGTTGATAAAATTTAGTCAATTCTAGAAGACCATGGTCGACTATGGTCATTTGTTTGACTCTAATTAACTCTTGATTTTGGTTAACTATTATTGGAAATCGTTGGCTACAGTTGACTTTGGTAGACATAGATAACTATAAGTCTAGTTGAGTTGCATTGACAATAATCTCTTATAGTTTGGTTGTTGTATTATGGTTAAGTATAATTAAATATCATTGATCATAATGTCAATTACATATTTACGAATATTCTAAAAATATAATGAACATGAGCAAAGTAAAATGGTTCACATTTTTTATACCCAATTTTGATATTGAAAAAATAAAATAGGTATGGGAAAAGTCAAATGATTAACATTGCTCACATCCTATTTTTTAAATATTCCAATATATACAATTAACATAAAAATGACCATTAACTATAACCTAAATTACTTATAATTAATCATTATCATTTTTCACCACTGTTAAATTATTATAATTGAACATAAGGCAATAAAATTAAATGTATTATATCTAATATTAAAATTCATAAAATCTTTTTTTAGATTGAGAATTTTATATTATTATATATAAAATAGGTAAAAATATATATTTGATTGATTGTGTAGTAAGTAGATTTCCTAAGGTCAATTGAATGGAGAAATTGAAATTTAAAAAGCGCGTTTGATTTTTTACTAATTAAAAAATTATGAAATATACAATTATTATTCTCAATTTTTTTACATGGTTACTCAATCCAAATATAAAATTTAACCGAAGCGTTACATTACCATTGATTATGCCATGAAATGTTGAAATTACCATATAGGAATGATTTGTTTTAAAATTGTAAATTAGTTGATGTTATTCTCTTTATGATTGGATTTCGTGGGATGATTTTTCTCCCTTAAATTTAAGTTTTATTTTTTAAACATTAAAATAATTTATTATAATTTTTATTTGTATGGTTATTTATTTATTTTATTTGGATTTTTATTTTTAGTAATAATCTTTTATTTGTTAGCTCTTGTACCATTTTGTTAAAATTTTAGTTGTGGTTTATATATAAATATCAAGTAGATTACTCATCAAACCCATGGGAAGGATTTAACATTTTGGGAAACTAATATTTCTAAAGCTATATTTCCATTAATGCACAAAGGTAGTATATGCTATCCATTGGATTTTGTACTTGCCAAAATCCAACGGGTGGCATATACTACCCCATGCATTAATAGAACTATATCTCTAGAAATATTGATAGCCAACATTTGGTGTGATCCCCCTCCATCCACTATGTACAAAGAAAATCCTATCGTTGAGTCAAATTGGGGGTTCTTCGTGGTGGTACATACATGGTCACTATCATGTCACTCTTTGTAGCCTCCTTCGCTGGTCTCCATGAAGGTAAACAACCCCCTTAATCGGATAATGACTGGGGTTCCTTTTCTCCTTGTTTGTCAATATCTCTTTTGTTCTATAGTGCTTGGGGTTGGAATTTGATGGGAAAAATGCCCATCATAGGGAATTTTGGCCATCAATTATACTTAAAAATTTTACATTTCCATTTCTCGTGATGTGCCTGCAACTTTATAGAACTTTTTTTTGATGGTTTACGTTTTTCAAAACCGTAATTAATACCCTCATAAATAGCCATCAATTTGCTGATATTTTCCTGTAGCTACACCACGAATGCTTAGGTTAAGGCTCTAACTCTAGGCCTCTAGCTTCAACATGATCTACTACTCTAAATTTCCCATGCTCCAGCTCTCCAATGTAGCTAACGAAATCCACCAATATGCATTCAATTCCACCACCTCTGAGTCAAGGAGTTCAAATTCAATAGTAGCGAGTGCTCTTTTTTAAAAATGAATTGAAAACCATGGTGCACCTACTAATCAATATTTCGATGGAAATTCCAAAATAGAAAGGCTCGTGGGGATGACGTTAACACGAGCTACAATGCCTCTTAGTTCCCTAGGGGTGTAATGATGTTGCTAAAGAAGTTATCTAAGGGTTGACTACCAATGATCAACAACTAATATCTCTACAACTAAACTTCACATCCATTGATAGCAGCCAAGATCGTGGAGCCAATAAAGAAAAGCAAAGGCCAAAGGTCAATTAGTATTATGTTTATTTAGAGCTATAAGTTGTTAGTGCCACCATTAGATAATATTAAAGGAGGAATGAAGAGAAGAAGAGGAAAATGTAAGAAGAGGACATTGTCTTTAGGTAATGATGGGTTATTGCTTGGGGAAAACCAAAATATTAAGAACATACCTTGCAGTTAACCCCAAAAGAAAAATTTGAAGAATACAGAGCATTTTCTAGACTTATTGTTGTGACCTACTCCTATGCAAAGTCGAAGGCTAATCCAACTTTTTGAGCTGCTATTTCCAAACAAACCAAGGCAAAAGAACCTCATAAGGGGGAGATGATTTGTGAGGAGAAGTATAAATTGAGTGTAAGCCTACAATTTTTTCCCATTGACTAGTTGCAAAACATAGTCTAGATTATCAAGAAAATAAATGTATCACTATGTCAATAGGAGGATGAGAATGTTGTTGATATAAATAGTTTTGATACAAAAATGCTTGGGAACTTGATATGTTTGTTAATAATTGAAAGGCAAATCGGGTGGTTGATGCTTTATGTTGAAGACTGAACTGAATTTATGAGATTTCTTTTAGTAAAATAAAATTTGACTTTTCAATTCAATTGAATAAGCTGCTCTAAAAGATCCGAAATACCAAATTTTATGGCAGCAAGAAAAATAGGGAGACAAATCTGAAAGGAATTTAGGCTATGGTGTTAACAATGAAGGGATTCTAACATATAGGAATCACATTTACGTACCAAATTAGCAACATATTAAACAATTTATTTTGGATGAATATCACAAAAATCCTTATACTGTGCACTCGGGATACCAAAAAATAATCACAAGCTTAAGGAAACATTATTTAAGGCTAGGCATGAATGCAGAAACAACCCAGTACTTGGCATAGTGTTTGGAATGCCAGCAAGTGAAAGTAGAATATCAACATCCAGTTGGCCTACTTCACCCTCTACCCATTCCTGAATGGAAATGGGAGATTGTGACATTTGACTACTGAAATTGAAAAGATAGAGTGACTCTATAGTGGTGGTACTAGACAAGTTGATAAAAATTTCTTATTGTATCATGGTCCAGTCAACTTATAATGTTGTAAAATTCACTAACATCTTCATGAAAGAAATTTTCAGATTACACGGAATCCCCAAGGTGGTTTCTCAGATAGAGATGTAAAGTTTACCTTTGCCTTTTAGAAGGCCCTATTCACTGGTTTGGGCACTCAAGTACAATTCAATACTACCTACCATCTGTAGACAGATGGGGAAATTGAGTGAGTAAACCAGGTGTTGGAGGATATGATTAGGATGTATGTGATGTAGCAACCCATGAAATGGGAAGAATACATACACTCGGTGGAATTTTCTTATAACAATTCTTACCATGCATCATTAAAAATGAATCCATTTGAAGTGTTGTATGGAAGAAAGTGTAGAGTTCCAATCAATTGGAACAACCCAAAGGATAATCTAATGCTAGGGACCAACATGCTGAAGGACATGGAAGCTACAATGAAAAAAGTACGATCCAATTTAAAGGTTTCCCAAGATCGACAGAAGAATTATGCTAACCAATGAAGATCTTAATGGGAGTTTCAAGTATGATATAATATGTATATAAGAGTAAAACACAGGAGAAGTACCTTCCATATTATTTCTCGAGTTATTCTAGTCGCTTATCAATTAGCTTTACCTGTTCATATACGTGTTCATAGCATGTTTCATGTCTCCCTATTAAAAAAATACATACATGATCCTAGACACATAATTCAATGAAAAGATGTTCAGGTAGTGTAACTAAGAACTCATTTGTACAATCAATTTTCATTAATGTATTACAAATGTAACAATGAATGTTATATGAATGCAGGTCAAACTAGATGGGGAATTCTTAGTTAAGCTCCTGCATATTCTCGATCAAAGAGAAATAGTGTTGTAGAAATGAGTTATCCCCCAGGTTAAGGTGCAGTGGCAACACTTTAGCCTGAAAGAGGCCACCTAGAAGGATGAATAAATTATGCAAAAAGCATATCCAAGCCTATTCTGGAGGCAAATAAACACCAAGGATGGTGTTTCTCTTGAGGAGGAGAAGATGTAATGCCCCTTAGTTCCTAGGGTAACTTTCATAAGTACTTTTTTTTACTACAAGGCTACAAGGCTACAAAAAGGAAGGATGTGAGACAAGGTTTCATGTTCAAAAATAGTTAAGGCAGTTAAGGGCTGATGGTTAGCTACCCAATCTCTCTCTCAATGGGAAAATTTTTCCCAAGAAGGCCAAGAGGGTATAGGGAACCTAAGGTAGAGACGAAGATAAATTATTTTGGTTTTGCAAGGTTTGAGACAAGACATTGAATAATGAGAAAATCAAATGCGAGTTCTAGAGTTGGGTGGCTAGTGGAACTCAATAATTGTCAGTGACTGAAGCTGGTTAGGACCAAGTGGTCAAGAGACAAGTTGGTCTCTCTATTTTTGAATGTGAAATTGGCTCGGGGGGGATCACCAAGTTTGATTCTAGTTCTCACAGGTTGGGAGGAGCATCCTCCTTTCTATATCCTTGTGGTAGGAAACTTTGGGTAACATATAAGTATCTATAGACTTGATACCCTCATTAGTAATTCAAAAGTTGAGTATTATATAAAAGAAATGAAACTCATGTGTGAAGTTCTGTATGTGATAACAAAACAATTTCTATGGTATTGCTGATGTGCATGCAAATTATGTGATTATGTGGGTTATAAGATAATTTGATAAAATTGGTGGATAAAAGTAAAATATTTGATTTTTGTTGAAAACTACATTTAGAAATACTGAAAGTAGCCTCTCTAACAATTTTGGTAAATCAAGACATGGGTATTGTTGTCTCAGAAATAATGGCCATGAACAATCCTGGAAAGAACTGTATTTGAATTATGTTTGAATGGAAACAATGATATTATTGCTAAATTGTGTAATTTAAACAAGTGTTGTTCTTAGAGGTGTTGGATTACATTACATAAATGTGTTTAAATCATTGTAGTTGTAGTGAAACAAATAATTCCCATACACTGGGAATATTCAAGGAATGTTATTGCTGGCTAAAGCAACAGAAACCCTTCCAAATTGAAGGTTGTTATCCAAGAAAATGGTGTGGAGTCTGTGGTCTGTCTGGAGGGACATGGATGGAAATAGGAAGGGAATCACTAAACTATATTTAAAACTAAGATGAATGGGAGTCTTCTCACTATATGAAAAGCAAAAGCAACAATGTGGGAGTAGAGGAACTCAGAGATGTAGGGTTAATTCCCTGGGTTAGGCCATCTTCTAGAAGCCGAGGAACAATCCCTTAATCTTGTCAACAATGTATATTAGGAAGAAACTCTATCTATAATAACTAGAAGATCACTACAATAGTATAAACAAGTAGTATTCTCATAATGAAAACCAAAAATTCCTTGACCCGCATTCGCATGTTGGAGTAAAATGCTTTAACATAATTCTAATATATCGTGCTTCGAGGAACAAAAATTTCATTATAATGAATACAAACATTTTCCAACAATCAAAATAAAACTTTCATGTATTACATTACATAATAAATATGTTCCAGCAAACACAGATAAATGAGGAACAACAATATAACATAGTATAGCATAAGAACAACATAGCATAAATCAGTGAACCCAGGACAGAATAAAACATATTAATAACATAAGACAAGAATTATTTTTCAGGGTAATAAGAGTGGGAGACTTTAATGCTAATATTGAATGCAAGTTATCGTTCGAGGCACATTTTGAAGGCCCAAAGCTCTAGTAGTGGAAGGATATCTGAAATTTAGTGCCCCACTAAAATAAAAAATCTCCACTTAGTTATCCCTTAGTAAGAAGCTGCTCACCTAGAAATCTCTCACCTCCCATGGTTGGCATGGGCCTAGAAAATTCCCATTATGTAATCATTAATAGGAGACACCTTTGCCTCTCTTTGTAAATTGTCCTTTTATGACATAGGTTTTTACACACATTGTGTCAAACTTTAATACCAAAGCTCATTGGATCTCAAATCACTTGTAGGAATTATAAGATAGTAGCCATTAGATAAAACTATTTGACCATTCTCTAATATCTCTTGCATTATGGTTGACAGTATATAGAGAGGTCACAACTCCTTTCTATTCTAAGACAAGGTGATGGATATTGAGCTATGCACTTCCAAAATTATTTATATTACAAAGGAATATCGAACTAAAAAAAATCTTCTCCAAGACACATGCCCTACATGCTAGAGAATACCTTGCATGATAGAGCATTCCTATGGTATTCTATGGGGCTTCTTCAATGGAGACAGTCGAGCACAATGTTCCCCTTATGGTGTTGGAGCGGTAGTCTACTTCCATCAAACTAATTTCCTTTATTAAATTAGTATTCTAGTCTCTAGATTATGATAATTTTACTTAGAATGAAAAAACAACCACATTAAAACTATAACGTGTAAATACCCTAATTTTATAAAGTCATTTGAACAATTTCATATAGTTTAATTAATAGTTTCCAACAACTTCTATTAACTAGAAATTGGTTAAACTGAAGAATCCAAATAGGGTATACGTGCCAAATGTATCCAGAAGTGAATAAACTAATTAAAATGAGTTTTGTTAACCAAGAAAGAACAATTAAAATATAACCAAGTAGGTTTTCCAACAAAACTTGTTGGTTGACTACAACATAAGAGGAATAGTCTTGGTAATGATAACTATTGAAGAATAAAACCCAAACCCCATTAACATTACATAGGAAAAACCCTCTAAGAGTAATCTAGAAGTACCTGGAAATGGTTTTAGTGAGAAGAGTATCGTAACAAATTTCTTCTTGACTAGGAAGGAAAACATATAACTGAGCACCTAAAACAGGAAACAAGGCAGAATGCTAGGAAGTTAGAGGGTTAGAAGAACTGTTAAATTACTTCGTAAACACATAATAATTTATTAATAAAAACAAAGAAACTTAACCCTATGAAGAGGCACACTAACTAAACAACATAAGAATAAGGTGAAGAAACACTTTTTAAATAAGGAAAGTTACCGAAAGATGGAGGCCCCTCTTACTAGCCACCATTCTCTGTAAACCACCTTCAGTCGTCACAACATTGTTAAGTGGAACACAACACTCGATAAAAAAATAGGAAAAATCCCATGACTGAAAACTCAGGAAATCCTGTAAGTCTAGGTAAGGACACCATCCAGTCACAGTAGATAATGTGAGCCATTTCTTCGTGACTCTTGGGACACTCCTCCTTACTTAATTTGAAATGGCTAGCCAAAGGTATACTAATTGGTTTTACATTCTTCATATTAAACCTTTTCAACACCTTTTCTATGTACTCACCTTGAGACAATGTTAATTTGTGATTCTTCCTGTCTCTAGTTATTCTCATACCAAGGATTTGTTTTGTAGCACCGAAATCCTTCATTGCAAATGAGTTTTCCAATTTTCTTTTGAGCTCATTTATTTCCTGTATGTTAGAACTTGCAACAAGCATGTCATCTACTTACAATAACAATATAATATAGCTGCCATCATTTTGCCTTTTGAGATAAACACAATGATCAAAGTGGCATCTAGTATAACCTTGTTCAGACATAAACCTGTCAAATTTTAGATACCACTGCCTTGGAGCCTGTTTTAAACCATATAGGCTTTTCTTCAACCTGCACACTAGTTTCTCCTTCCCTTTTACCTCATATCTTTGTGGCTGCTGCATATTATCTCTTCCTCCAAATCCCCATGGACAAAGGCTATCTTTACATCTAATTCCTCAAGATGAAAATCTTCAATCGCTACTAGACTTAAAATAGTTTTGACTGAAGTCATTTTAACAACAGGATAAAATATTTCATCAAAGTATATACCCTTTTTCTGTGCAAATCCTTTCACCACAAGTCTAGCTTTATACCTTTTTCGACCTCCATCTTCTTCCTTCAACTTGTAAACCCATTTATTCTGCAATGTTGTTTTACCTGTAGGCAACCTAACTAAGTCCCAAGTCTAGTTATGTGCTAAGGAGTCCATCTCTTCTTTCATGGCTTGCTCCCACTTTCTTCTTGGTTTCTACCTTGCACTGCTTCTTCATAACATTTTGGTTCACTAGAATCAGTCAACAATACATAATATAATGAAGGAGAGTATCATTCAGGGGGTCTACTTATCTTGGTAGATCTTCTAACACCACTTTCAGGTGTTTGAGGTGCTTGCTGCTATTGTGGTTGTTGTTCTAGCTCTTGATCACTATGATTTTCAGGCACCATCACTTTTCTTGTGATGGCGTCAAGCACTGTGTATTCTCTGTTTTCTTTTTCTTGTTTCTTTTCCTGCTATTGATCCTTATACAAAACCTTTTCATTGAATATGACATCTTTGCTCCTAATGATTTTGTGTTTTTCATAATCATGAAAGTGATAACCAAAATCATTGACACCATATCCAATAAAGGTACATTTCTTTGATTTTTCCTCAAGCTTTGTTCTATTTTCTTTGTTAAAGTGGAAAAAGGCTTCACAACCAAAAGTATTTAAAAAAGAATAGTTTACCTTTTTACCTGTCCATGCCTCTTCTGGAATACCAGGATCCAAGGAACTTGAAGGCCCTCTGTTTATTAGATAAACAATAGTATCTATAGTATTTGCCCAAAATTGTAAAGGCAATCCTGCATACAATCCAATGCACCATGCACGCAACATGATTGTCCTGTTCATCCTTTCTGACACGCCATTTTCTTGTGGTGTTCCTGGAACTGTCTGCTCTCTATGAATTCCATTCTCTACGCAGTACCTATCAAACTCTTTGCTGAAATATTCACCTCCATTGTCTGATCTGAGACACTTTAACCTTTTTCCTTTGTCATTTTCAACCAAAGCTTTACATTTCTTGAAAGTATCAAATACATCAGATTTATTTCGAATACAATAAATCCAGGTTTTTCTAGTTGCATCATCAATAAAAGTAACATAATAACAAGAGCCACCAAGAGATGATACTTGAGTAGGTCCCCATACATCTGTATGCACAAGCTCTAATTCGCTCTTCTTTTCTTTCCCAACTCTAAGGAATCTAGCTCTCTTCTATTTTCCATAAACACAATTCTCACATAATTTTAAATCAACATGCTTCAAACCTGGCAAAAAGTTTCTTGAGTAAAGAATCTGCATCCCCTTCTCACTCATGTGCCCGAGCCTATGATGCCACAATGCTGTATCTTCTCCTGTAGAGGTTAAAGCATTAACGAAATTAGAAATACCATTGCATAAATACAATGTACCAACCCTTCCTCCTTTCGTTATTACCAAGGATCCTTTAGTGACTTTCTAGGTTTTATTTTTGAAAGTAGTTACGCAACCTTCACCTCCCAACCGCCCTGTTGAAATCGGATTTTTCTTCATATCTGGAACATGCATTACCTCCTTCAATAGCCATTGATTTCCATTTTTCCCTTTTATGAAAACTGTACCCATTCCAATGATTTTATAGGGTTTATCATTGCCCAATCGAACCTTTCCAAAATCTCCTTGAACATAATCATAAAAATGTTTCCTATCAGGTGTGGCATGGAATGAGGCCCCTGAATGTACCACCAAGGCATCAATAATATTTTCTAATGAAAGAATCAAAGCATCTTGCAACAAATCACCTGTTACATTCACTTCATGATTATTTTCTTGCTGCGCATATCCTTCTTTTCCCTTTCGAGACTTGCAGTCTTTCTTCAGGTGTCCTTTCTTCCCACATTTCCAAAACACTATCCTTGATCTAGACTTGGATCTACCTTTTCTTGAGTTACTGCATTTTCCTTGGCTCTTTCCTCTTTCCATTTTTCTTCCCCTAGTCTCTGCAGTCAAAGAATTACCTGATGTCTCACCGGAGCTTTTCCATCACATTTCCTTGCTAAGGTTGCACCGACAACATCATCCAACTTTAAAGTACTAGATCCAGAGATAGAGTTACTAATGGCCATAACTAAACCATTCCATCTTTCTGGCAATGAGCACAGAAATAACAGAGCCCTAAATTCATCATCAAAAGTTACCCCTACAGAACTTAACTGACTGGTAACTGTATTAAACTCATTTAAATGATCAACAACAGATCCACCTTCTGACATCTTCATATCAAATAAACGCTTCATAAGAAATACCTTATTTGAGGCCAAGGGTTTTTCATATAGTTTGGCCAATGTCGACATTAAACCCTCCGTTGTCATTTCCTTTCAAATATTAAACAATACCGACGTCACTAGGCATAGCCGTATTGTTCCAAGTGCCTTTCTGTCGAGAATATTCCATTCTGTGTCTGTCATACTCGTCGAATTCTTTGTCTTTTCGCTCAATGGTTGATAAAGATCTCTCTGATACAGATAATATTCCATTTGCATCTTCCACAACTGGTAGTTTTGGCCGTTAAATTTTTCGACCCTAAACCTACCATCTTCTGCCATTGCTCCCACTCGAACAAGGAACCCTTCTCTCCTACGAGTTTATCAGCCAAATAGACCTTTGGCTTTGAGACTTTAATGCTAATATTGAATGCAAGTTATTGTTCAAGGCACATTTTGAAGGCCCAAAGCTCTAGTGGTGGAAGGATATCTAAAATTTAGTGCCCCTTTAAAATAAAAACTCTCCACTTAGCTATCCCAGAGTAAGAAGCTGCTCAGCTAGAAGGCTCTCACCTCCCGTGGTTGGCATGGGCCTAGAAAATGCCCATTATGTAATCAGTAAGAGGAGACACCTTTGCCTCTCTTTATAAATTGTCCCTTTATGACATAGGTTTTTACAAACATTCTGTCAAACTTTAGTACCAAAGCTCATTGGATCTCAAATCACTTGTAGGAATTATAAGATAGTAGCCATTAGATAAAACTATTTGACCATTCTATAATCTCTCTTGCATTACGATTGACAATATATAGAGAAGTCACAACTCCTTTCTATTATAAGAAAAGGTGATGGGTCTTGAACTATGCACTTCCAAAATTATTTATATTACAAAAGAATATCGAACTAAAAAAAATCTTCTCCAAGGCACATGCCCTATATACTAGAGAATACCTTGCATGCTAGAGAATTCCTATGGTATTCTATGGGGCTTCTTCAATGGAGATAGTCGAGCACACTGTTCCCTTATGGTGTTGGAGTGGTAATCTACTTCCATCAAACTAATTTCCTTTATTAAATCAGTATTCTAGTCTCTATATTATTATAATTTTACTTAGAATGAAAAAACAACCACATTAAAACTATAACATGTAAATACCCTAATTTTATAAAGTCATTTGAAAATTTTCATACAGTTTAATTAATATTTGCCAACAACTTCTATCAACTAGAAATTGGTTAATACCAAAGCATCCAAATAAATAGGTATACATGCCAAATGTATCAACAAGTGAATAAACTGATTAAAATGAGTTTTGTCAACCAAGAAAGAACAATTAAAAATATAACCGAGTAGGTTTGCCAATAAAACTCGTTGGTTGACTACAACATAAGAGGAATAGTCTTGGTAATGATAACTATTGAAGAATAAAACCTGAACCCCATTAACATTACATAGGAAAAACCCTCTAAGAGTAATCTAGAAGTACTTGGAGATGGTTTTAGTGAGCATAGTACTGTAACAAGTTTCTTCTTGACTGGGAAGGAAAACATATAACTGAGCACCTAGAACAGGAAACAAGGTAGAATGCTAGGATGTTAGAGGGTTAGAAGAACTATTAAATTAATTCATATACACATAATAATTTATTAATAAAAACAAAGAAACTTAACTATATAAAGAGGCACGCTGACTGAACAACGTAAGAAGAAGGTGAAGAAACCCTTTGTAAATAAGGAAAGTTACCGAAAGATGGAAACCCATCTTACTAGCCACCATTCTCCGTAAACCACCTTCTGTCGTCACAACATTTCTAAGTGGAACAAAATACTCGATAAAAAATTAGGAAAAATCCCGTGATAGAAAACTCAAGAAATCCTGTAAGTCTAGGCAAGGACACCATCCAGTCATAGTAGATAATAAATGAAAAATAAACTGAAAGTGTTGTCGTTTGCATTGGAAATTGATAGAAACAATACGATGGGGTAGATCTGAAACCCTTGAGTAGTCGAATCAAATGATACAATGCTAGAGTAGGTAAGCTGGGCAGTTGCCAAGAAACGCCTTCCTCAGATCTCCACCATCCATAGTGCGGAATATTTGTTGGATCGTAGATGAATTTCGCATCCCAAGGCAAGGATCATGAGGTGGAAAGCACAACATATGAGTTCAAAAATTTTCCCAAACCGTAACCTACACTGATAACTATGGTGGGATTGTTAACACTGAGTTGGGTTATGAATCATGGTATAGTGTAATGGAAAATGAATGAAGGCATGGTTTAATACATTTAATAATATTACAAAAAACAATGTCTAAGTTACTTAGTCGGTACCATGTACATTTACATACAAACAAAATTTCTTTTCATGTCAAGTAAATAACATTCTTTATGTAATAAATGTTATGTTTAATAGGTATATGACAAGTGGTATCGGAGCTAAGTTACAAAGTTGTGATCTCTGGGTAGACAAGGGAATATCAACATTTGTGATGTTCACAGAGAGAGAAAGGGTGAAGAGTGAAAGTAATAATGAGGAGGGAAGGATTCACACCAGTAGGCCCTGTGACAGGAGTAGGTTCAACACCCTTTCTACAAAATAATCCGGAAATGTGGGTGTAGTTGGGGGAAGAATCACACACCACTGAGGTTGTTATACTGGAGATAGTCAAAGAGCTAAAGAATGAAATGGCTAGATTATGAGCTGACAATGAGAGTTTGATGTAGGAAAAAGAAAAATTATGAAAGGTTTGTCTGACAGGCAAAACCAACAATAACACATTCCTAGTCTAGTGCAAGAGAATATGATGGGTAATAAAGAGATTAGGGATGAAAATCTAGAATCATAAGGAAACCAAGAAAATTAGGTAGAAGAATTGGATAATGTATCAGATCATAAAAAATACAAAAGGCAGAAGGTTGAGCTGGAGGGAGAATTTAAGAAGATAAAACCTCCAACCTTTGGTGGTGAGCAAGAGGAGGCTGTTGAATCCTAACTTATCAATATGAATAAATACTTCCAATTGCATGAATATGATCATAATCTAAATGATCGATTAGTGATCTATTAACTACAAGGAAAATCCACCTGATGGTTAGAAGAAGTGAAAACAGTACACGAAATTAATGAACAAAATGTAACATGGGAAAACTTTTAGAAGCATTTTAAAGACAAGTATTTAACTGAAATATTTTATGATGAAATGGTGAAGAAATTTCATGATCTTCAGCTAAGACAACTGACTATGGACGAGTTCATAACAAAATTCACATCCTTGTTATGATATGTTCCATATATACACGAGGAAAAGGAAAAGTTCAATGATTTATTAGTATTTTGCCTGCATTCATGAAAGAGCATTTAGAGTTTGATAATCCAAAAAATATTGAAGAAGTCATAAGGAAGGCGTGCATATGTTATCAAGAAATCAAGAAAAAGGGAGATAGAGGAAAAAGGTGGACTGAGTAGAAGTGATCTAATTTTTCACAAGATGTTAAAGGAAATAAGTCCACAAATGTTAAAGGACCGTACAAAAATCAACATAATCAAAATGCTAATAAGACCCAGCAAAGGTCTTGATTTCCAAAACAATAAAAAACTTATGAGAAATAAAATAAAAATGAAAAGGAACTAATAGCTAGACCTTTTCGGGATGTTGGGGACCACATTATGTTAAAAATTATCCTTATTGTAAGGGGACCGATCAGGGCACATAGATTCAAGAAGCATCAACTATAGGAGAAGTGGCAAGGAGTTTTCCCAGAATTAATGTTGCTTTTGAAGACCATCAGACTGAGTATCAACCAACTATAGTCTAATTTAAAGGTAATATTTTTGACCAAACTATATCTATTTTGATTGATCTAGGGGCTAGCTTGAGTTATATAAACCCCAAAGTGGTATAAAAATGTTGTTTGCAGATGGGGTGGTAGATAAGGTCAATAGTTGCCCCATGGAGTTGGCAGGTCAGCCAATTATGGCAAACTTGAATGCCTTACACTTAGGATCTTATGATGTCTTAATAGGCATGTATTGGATAGAGAGACATTGGTCCCTAATCAATTGTAAGGATAAAACTATTAATTATTTAAGTAAAAAAAGAATTAGACAGGAGATTTAAGGAGTGAAAATACCCATGAAATTAAGACCAATAACCACTTCCCAACTAGAAAAATGTATTCGGAAGCAGTGTCAAATTTATGTAGTGCAGGTAGGATAATCAAACTCAAAAGAAAAAATTGCCACCTTGGAAAATCTACCTGTTGTACAATTTTTTTTTGATGTTTTTATTGAAGATATTTTTGGATTGCCTCCAAAATGAGAGATAGATTTTAACATCAAACTAGTTCCTACAGTTGCTCCGGTATCTCGAGTACCTTATCGTATGATTTTGCCAGAATTAATGGACTTTAAAATGCAATTACAAGAAGTATTAGATAAAAAGTACATTCGCTCAAGTGTGTTAGCTTGGGGAGCTCTTGTAATTTTTGGGAAGAAGAAGGATGGAACCTTGCATTTGTGTATTAATTATATACAAATAAGTTTATAGTTAAGAATAATTACCCCTTACCCCATATTGATGAGTTTTTTGATTAGGTGAAAGGGGCTACAATAGTCTCTAAGATCGACCTTTGTTTGGGTTACCATCAAATAAGAATAAAAGAAGAAGATACAACCAAAACAAACTTTAGGACTCACTATGGTCATTACGAATTTGTTGTCTTTCCCTTTGGGTTGACTAACACCCCAACAATTTTTACGTGTCTTATGAACAATATCTTTCATCAATATTTGGATAAGTTTGAATTGATCTTTATTGATGATATACTAGTGCATTCACAAAACATGGAAGAACATAAGGAACATTTGTGTATTGATTTACAGACCTTAAGGGAGCATCAATTGTATGAAAAATACAGTAAATGTGATTTCCTTAAAGAACAAATTTAGTATTTAGGACATGTCATAACTAAGGATGGAATTGTTGTGGACCAGAGAAAATAAAAACCATAATGGAATGGCCAATTTTGAAAAATCTGGCTAACATGAGATCATTTATGGGACTGGAGGGACATTACAAAAGGTTTGTTGAAGGATTCTCTAAAGTAGCATATCCCATTACCTCCTTACAGAAAAAGGGAAGAAACTTCAAGTGGAAAACTGAGTGTCGAGATAGTTTTGACCGATTGAAACACTTACTTACCACTGCTCCTTTTTTAATCATCGCTGATCCAGACAAGGAATTTGTTGTTTGCACCAATGCTTGTAAGCAAGGCATAGGGCGAGTATTAACACAAGAAGGAAGAATTATAGCTTATGAGTCTCAGAATCTAAATGAACATGAGAAAAAATACTCCGCTTATTACTTGGAGTTCACTGTGATAATACATGCATTAACCATGTGGCAACATTATTTATTGGGGAATATTTTTTTGCTAATGACAAATCATCATAGTTTAACTAAATATTTTAGGTAGCCTATTTTTGAATGCTCGACATGCACGTTGGGTTTCCTTCCTGAGTGAATTTGGCTTTGAAATTAAACATCTAAAAGGGAAGGAAAACCAGGTAGCAGATGCATTAAGCCGAAAGTTAAATTGTGTCTACGAGATTTCGTTTAGTGAAGTTCAAACTGAATTCAAGGAATAGATTAAAGAAGCTGCCTAGAGGGACCTTGAATACAAATTTTTATGGCAACAAGCCTAAATCCAAAACAACAATTAACAATAATTAGGATATAAGGTAAATGAAGAAGAAATGTTGATTTATAGAGGTGGGATGTATGTTCCCAATCAGAAATGTATTAAGAAATTAATTCTAGATGAGTACGATTGAAGTCCTTATGCAGCTCACCCCGACTCCCATCATTTAATTACTGCATTAAGAAAATAATATTTTTGGCCATGCATGAAGAAACACGTGGCAGATTATATAGCCCACTATTTGGAATGTTAACAAGTGAAAACAGAACACCAACATCCAACTGGGTTGCTTCACCCATTGCCTATTCTAGAATGGATGTGGAAGACGATTACAATTAATTTTGTTACGGGCTTTCCTAAGACTAAGGAAAAAAATGATTCAATAATATTAGTAGTAGATAAGCTGAGAAAATTTGATCATTTTATTCCAGTACAATATACCTTTAAAATTGCTCAAATTGCTAGCATATTTATGAAATATATTTTTAGACTGCATGGAATACCAAATGAAATAACCTTAGATAGGGATGTGAAGTTTGCATCTGCATTCTAGAAAGCGTTGTTTGAAGGCTTAGGTACCCAGATACATTTTAGGACGACGTATCATCCCCAGATGGATGGGAAATTTGAGCAAGTAAATCAAGTAATTGAAGATGCTGAGAATATATGTGATGCAACAACCATCTAAATGGGAAGATTATATACACTTGGTGGAATTTTCTTAGAATAACAACTGCTACGCATCCTTACAGTTGAGCCCGTTCAAATTTTTTTATGGTCGCAGGTCTAGAACACCGTTGAACTGGGGATTCCTTGAAGATAAATTAATGATGGGTCTCGATATGTTAAAAGAGATGGAAGATGCAGTGAAGAAAGTGAATGATTTTGAAAGTTGCTCAAGATAGGTAGAAATCCTATGCTGTCAGAAAAGGAAGCTTATGATAATTTCAAGTTCGGGACCACGTATATGTATGAGTGAGACCCAAGAAAAGTACCTTGCAATGGAGAGGTCGTGTCAAGCTAGTGCCCCGTTCTGTTGTCCTTTTCAAATTATGGCTCGCATTGGGCCTGTAGCTTATCAACTAACCTTGCCTAGCTACACACCTGTGCATAATGTCTTTTGAGTTTCTGCATAAAAAAAAATACATATATGATCCTATCCATATAATCAGTTGGTAGGATATACAAGTAACTTATGTAACCATAAGTACATTATGTTTATATATTTTTATTATTTAAATACCAAAGAGAAACTGACATATTTCTCAAGGAATGTGTATTTAGGTCGAGTCAGATGATGAATTCCTTGTCAAGCCCCTATGTATACTCAATTGGAGAGAAGTAATGCTGTGGAAGCGAGTTATCACCCAGGTTAATGTGAAATGCATCACTTTGGCCCAAATGAGGCTACCTAGGAAGATGAAAAAATTATGAAGGAAACATACCCACAGTTGTTCTAGCAGTCCACAAACATCGAGGTGATGTTTAATCGAAGGGGGCAGAGATATAACACCTCCTGGTATTTTGTAAATATTAATTACCACAGTAAAATACATGATACTATTGCATAAACGTAGGAAAGGTTAATGACAATTGAAATATTTAAATTTGTTTGATAAATAAATTATGTTGTTAAGTTGTGCAGAAGTCGAGACACCTTGGGAGGAATGCCAGTTGTATCTCTCATGTCAAGTTGGGTAGACAGTTATGGTCAGGCGATTACCTGCCCATAATTTCTCCTTGAGAATTAATTCTCAAAATATGGAACCAAAAGGATAATATGTACCTGAGGTAACTAGCAGAAGGGAGAAAGGAAAAATATGTAAACAAATTAAGATATTATCCATGCTGAAGGGTTAGATGGATTTATACAGGCTAACTAGACTAAGTCTGGTTAGGACCAGATACTCGCAGAAAAAGTAGATGTAAGATGTTACAGACTACCCTACTTGTGAGAATAACACGGGGGGAGATTCATTCTGAGACTGATCTCATGGCTGGGTGGAAACTAGCATTACTTCTACAAGGTGAAGGGAATTTCTGTATCGACTACTGTAGAGAACATATTTAAGTATTTGTATGTTTATGTTTATTGAAATTTGGTGTGATTATGGAGATGTGAATTTAAATAGAGAAACCTAGTAGTTTTGTTATGAGTTTTCTTTTCTAATGCTATGGATTATTAAAATTCGTTTATCAACTATGAGAAAAGAAAATATCAAATAACCAATGGAGAACCTTGTTGCAGGAAAATAAAGAAATTTTATGCATATAATGTTGTGGTCTTTGTGTGGACTCTAGTGTAGCACAATACATAGTCACCCAAATTATGACAATAGAAGTAATTTATATTTGTCTATTGGATAGGATATGATAGACTAACAAAAAAAAATAGTAGTCTAGTCTCCAGAGTATTAAAATTTTACTCAAAATGAAACAACAACCACATTGAAAATGTAACACGTAAATACCCTATTCTTATACAATCATTTGAACAATTCCATACAATTTAATCAATATCTGCAACAGTTTCTATCAACTAAAAATTGGTTAATACTGAAGCATCCAAGTAAACATGTATACATTCCAAATGTATAAAGAAGTGAATAAACTGATTAAAATGAGTTTTTTTAACCAATAAAGAACAAATAAAATATACCTAAATAGGTTTCCAACCAAAACTCATTCGTTGACTACATCATTGGAGGAATAGTATCCGTAATGTTAACTATTGAAGAATAAATCCCAAACCCCATTAACATTACATCAACAAAACCCTCCAAAAGTAATCCAACAGTACCTGGAGATGGTTTCAGTGAGCAGAGTACAAGAAGAAATTTCTTCTTGACCAGGAAGGATAGTAGATAATCGAGCACCTAGAAGAGGAAACAAGCCAGAATGCTAGGAATTTAGAGGGTTAGAAGAAGTGTTAAATAAATTCATAAATACATAAAAATTTATTACTAACAATAGAGAAACTTGACTTTGTGAAGAGGCATGCTGGCTGAACAATGTAACCAGAAGGTGAAGAAACCCTTTGTAAACAAGGAAAGTGTAGAAAATTTTGTATATTCACAAGCTTATGTAATTTACTAAAGCATAGGACAAGAATCTACTTCTACTTTCAACAAGTAGAAGCCAATAGATCATTGAAACAAATATGAACAAGAAGAAGATAAATCAATGGCACATAACAAAAAATGTATCTGGGGAAAGTCACTGCTCAAAACCCCACTATCTGTATTGCATATATAAAAAATATGAGTGAAGATACAAAGCTTGTTCTCACTAGAACAATTCCGCATAAGTATTCTCCACTCTCTTTTCTCACAAGAAAGCTCTTGGCCAACACTTAACCAATTCTGCATATCTCTAATCCCCTACTCTCTTGCGTAATTCCTAGGATGAATAACCCGTATTTAAAGGGAATTCATGCTTCCAAATTTTCACAATCTAAACATATCTCTGATTTCATACATGATATTTACAACTCAGTAAATCACAACTAACAGTACATTGTTTTTGCACTCTAGTATCAACTGGGTCTTTCTCAGGATCGACATGCATGAGTTTCTGATAAGGGAATCTTTAGTTAAATAGAGTGACACTTGTGGATGCACTAGTTCACCAACTGACTGTTAACTCTCTATTAGTTCCACAAATATTTTGGAAATAATTTAACTGAACATAACTCACTAAACTGAGTTATCTAATTACAACTCATAATTTAAACTGATACTAGACCCCTAAAACTTAGGGAGAGCATATACATGACTTCAGAAAGATTTCCAACTTGAATTTCTAAGCTAATTAAGGTAATTGAACTTAATTAACTATTTACAAGTTGCCATGAGAATAGAATTCGATTTTAATTCATAGTTTAATTCAATGACAAATTAAACTATAATTTCTTGTTTCCATTTCTCAACACTCCTTCTTAACAAGAAAGGGGTTATTAGCTACCTCAATCTTGTCTCTTTGAAACTCAAATTTACATCTTGATATTCCTTTGTCAAAATGTCAGCATCTTGCTCCTCCATGGGAATGTACTCTAACAACATGATCCACCTCAATACACAATCTTTGAGATGATGACATTAGAAATCAATATGCTTGTACCGATCATGAAAAACTAGATTTTTAGAGAGTTTGATGCAACTCTTATTATTGCATTAAACCACAGTTGGATCCATCTACTGACCAAACAAACCAACCAGGATGTTCCTCACCAAGATGGCTTGACATGCTGCCTGACTCACAGGGATGTACTCTGCCTCTTCCGAATTGAGTTTAACCGATCTCTGTTTCCTGCTATACCAAGAAATTGTCGCTGACCCAATATTAAAGATCCCTCCTAATGTGATCTTCCAGCCATATGGAATCCCCACCGAATTCACATCGGTGAAGCCTTGAAACTTCACTCCCTTTGTCCATCTATACCATAACCCATACTGAGAAGTGCCCTTGAGGTATCTCAACACATGCTTTGATGCCTTCCAATACAACTTAGTAGGCATAACCATCAATTGAATAACCTGGTTAACTACATAGCACATATCTGGTCATGTGTTCACCAAGTACATGATTGAAACCACAAACTTCCTATAAATAGTAGGTTCCACTACATTCGCTGAAGTAGCATCCTCCTTCCTCCAGTTACTTGCTAGAGAAGTCTCCATGGATTTGTTGCTCTCTATGTAGAATCTCCTGAGTATCTCATTGACATACTTGCCCTGAGACACAAACAACTCCCCATCTCCCTACCATACCTCCATTCCAGGAAAGTAATGCATGAGCCCCATGTCCTTCATCTCAAACTCTCTTACAAGGTCCTCCTTGTAAGATTTGATCAGTTGAACATCACCTGTCAGTATGAGATCATCAACATGAAGCACAGTGATCAACAATTTACCTTGCATCACTATTTGGTACAAGTTCACATCTTCTTCACTCTTTGTGAAGCCCAACTCGATGAAGTAGCTATCTATCCTGGTGTACCAAGCATGGGGTGCTTGCTTCAGCCTATACAACACTCTCTTGAGCTAACACATGTGCTACTCACAGTCGAAGGTCTAAAAACCTTTAGGATGCTCTATGAACACCTCTTCCTCAATCATGTCATTAAGGAAGGTTGTCTTTACATCCATTTGATGTATCTTCTAACCCATCTTTGCTGATAGTGCCAATATAGATCTGATTGAAGAGTACCTTGTAACAAGAGAAAAGTTCTCATCATAGTCAATCCTCTCTACCTGTGAAAAGCCACAAATCACAAATCTAGCCTTATGAATATCCACACTACCCTCTGTAGCTTTCTTTACCTTGTAAAGCCAACGTGAGCTTACCACTGACTTGTCCTCCGGTCCTAGGATCACATCCCAAATAATGTTTGAACTCTGGAGTCATACTCCTCCACTATGGCATGAACCTAAACCAATTGCTACACTGCTTCCTTAAAGTAAGATGGCTCAGTCATAACAAATTCACCCATAAGAACCATGTATCCATTATACCTCTCAAGTGACCTCCTCTGCCTGTCCTAAGAAGTGGGTGCTCTCACATTCTCTTGTGCATGATCCAACAATTTGTCAACCTCTTTGGTGCACTTTATTCCGTCTCTGGAATACTATGCCTGCTTGGATGTATCCACTCCTAGACCCTCTGCATGTGGCTGCTCCACATCAGTATGAGGCTCCTCAACCTTAGGAGCTAAAAGATCCTCATTTGCATGTATCTCAAGCTCCCTCTCATGGGAAACTCACATGGCATTCTACTCATCAAATTTGACATCCCTGTGAACCACTGTCATCCTGCTGGGTGACAAATACACTTGATAGTTATGAGTTGTACACCACAAATAACCCCAACTCTGCTTCCGGCTCAAGCTTCTTTTGTGCATCTTTCATCACATGGCAATATATTGATGACCCAAAAATAATGAAGTGACCAACATCTAGCCTCTTACCGAAATAATCCTCCTCTGATTATTTCATCTAAAGTATCCAATGTGGGCTACAATTTTGAACATAAACCGTTGTGTTGCATGAATCAACCCACAAGTGTATTGGTAGACACTAGTCATGAAACATCGCCCTCACTGCCCCTACTATGCTTCTGTTCTTCCTCTCGGCCACCCCATTCTGCCGAGGGTTATGGGGTACCATCATCTCCCGTTTAATGACTTCCGTTGCATAGAAGTTCTTAAACTCATTTTAGATATACTCACAACCATTATAACTCTGTAGAGATTTAACCTTCTTTCCCAACTCTTTCTCCAGCAATTCTTTGAACTCACAAAACTTTGTGAAGGTTTGATCATTTTTCGGCACGAAAAATATCCAGTATTTTCAAGAAAAGTCATCAACAAATATAACATAATACCTATGTTTGGCCGTGGATGTTGTTGAGAATGGTCCACACACATATGAATGGACTCACCCTAGAATAGCCTCTGCTCAACTACCTCTGTTGTGAAAGGAACAATTGCTATATTTTCCCAAAGTACACCCCTTGCAAGTATGAAATTGCTCAAATGTACCTTTGGGAAGACCAGTAGAGACCAAGTGCAATATATTCAAAGCCCCATGATGCAAGTGGCCTAATCTCCTGTGCCACAACTCATCAACATATCAGCTCTACACTCTTTCTTCGTTTTGGCTCAAAGCAACGCACTGCTCTACCTCCAACTTATAGAGATTCTTCACCTAAATCCCTATCTTGTTTACTTGACCCGTGGCTATGTTTAGAAGGAAAGCCTTTCCTTTTGAGAAGATCACATCATAGCCTTTATCCGCAAGCATGATAATGTATATCAAGTTCTTCTTCAGTATGGGCACATACATAACATTCCTCAAGGTGAGTGGAGCCCCATGCTCCCTCTAAAAAGTAATCATGCCCAATCCAGTAACATTATACTTCCCATTGTCACCCATCTCGATATGCATCTGGAGATCTTTCTCCTCTAGATCATTGAATAATTCTTTGTCACCAGTCATGTGGAATGAAGCTCCACTATCTAAGTACCATACACTTCCCATCATTGATGGCACCATGCATGGAATGAGGGAAAAGTCCAATTTGGATTGATAAGCCAAAACCTCACTCACCACTCCTCCTGAGGACTTCTTCTTGGAATTATTGAGTTGACAATTTGTAGCAAAATGGCCTAGCTCTTGACAATGAAAGCACTCAAATTTCATCATGTCTTTATTCCTACCTCCATGATAAGAATCTGATTTGGAATGGGAATATTCCCCTTTACCCTTATTCGTCTTAATCACTAAGGCATAGTTCTCTTCATCATGAGTCTTTGATGAAGAGCCATCCCTAGTGTTCCTCCTGATATCCTCCTACATCAAATCTGGCCACAGTCATTCCCAATCTGGTAGCTTCTCCTGACCATTGACAGAGTCCTGATAACTATGCCAACTCTTTGGGAGTCCTATAAGAGAAATACTTACGATATCATCCTTGACAACCGGTTTTCTAACACTTCCAAGTTCGTCATGACACTGCGTGAACTTGGCCAAGTATTTTGGAATCGTCTCGCCTTTCTCCATTTTGATTTTTTGAAGTTTGTCCTTCAATGCCAATTTCCTTTGGTCACTATTTCTCTGACACAATTCTGTCAACGCTTTCCACATAGCGTACGAAGTTTCCTTTCCATGGAGACTTGAGACAATGTGGTCTCGAACTCCCTTGAGGATTATCCACCTCGCCTTCGCCACACACTTCTTCCATTTGGCCAAATTCTATGCATTTGATGCTACTAACTTAGGAATTTCTTGATCAACGAATTCCTTCAAGCCATTATCCTCTAGAACAACCTCCATTCTATCCCTCCAAGCTATAAAATTAAGCTTCCTTCCAAGGCATACTCGAATTACAAACCGTAGAATGCCATCTGTCAATCCTTAAGTATGTATTGAAAATTCGAATTTCACCTGTAACCCTAAACTCAAAACTTCGAAATCTCCTCTGGTATACTGTTCTCAGCTCTGATACCTGTGGAGCGCTTGGAAGGTATGCCTTTTGAATAATAATCTAGTGGTTTTCTAATAAGTTTCCTAATCTTTTCTGCATTATAAGTCTAAAGAATAAAAGGGTTTTGATAAATTATGTGAAAATGGACAAATGAAGCTCAATCACCAATAATCGATGTTTTCTATGCAGAAGGACGCGGAAACAGGGGATTATCAAGCAGAAACAAGAAGCAAAGGGAAAGCAACTGCTGTCCCAGCGCTAGGGAACCGGATGCGGACGCGATCAAGTAAAATTAGAGCTGAATGATCTAGGAAGAGGACGTGGGACGCCAAGACGGAGAACGCAAGAAAGGAATGAGAAGAACTGAACGATTAGTGAATCCCTCAGGATCTCTGATCCTGAGGGATCGCTGCTTTAGCTTATCTTTTGTATCTAGATATCTCCGTCATTTCTGTTATATAAAGATACCACGCCATTGAGCGTGGGGGAAAGGAACTATTGTAATTACATGGTTTGGAACAACTCTGAGCATTAAGTTTTGCTGAGACTTGATCTTGTGTATCTTTGCTAATGCAATCAATATAAAGAACTTTGTGTTCACTTTGCCTCTGCATCTGAAGTAGCTTTAAGCGGTGTACCATTGGTAGCCAAGGGCCCAGCTCCGACGGTCACTCGCTGTTGTATCATACGGTGATTGGTGTGGTTTGATTATTTCCTTTGTTCCAGCAATCTGATATATCTTTTACATGATAGACTATGCTCTTCAGTTAATCTCTGAATCTGAACAAGTTTCTTCATTCATGTCTCTGTATTATATAAAGTGAATTTCTTTGAATTGCATCCCGGTATTGGTATGACTGGTCTCATCGTTGGATTCATATAAAATAAGTGTTTGCAAGATTTGAAGACAATATCACTCTGTTAAGAAATAGTCACGTCATACATTACCCTCAGATTGTTGTAATAGCTTAGAATGTGTGCATCTGTTTAAGATTGTTGTTCCATTGCGTTACTGTTCCAATTGAGTTAGCTGTTCCATATGATTGACGTTTCCTGTTTATTTATGCTGTTTTGATTACTGCTGTTCCATTTACTTATGCTGTTCCATTTACCTATGTTGTCCCATTTAATTCCTGCTGTTCCATTTCATAATTGTTGTTCCATTTACTTTCGCTTATTTGCTTTTGTTACCTTCGAGTGATAGCAGGCCTAAGACTGTTGTGAGCCCAGCAAGACGCTGCTTGGCTCCCAGATCCATAAGCCTCTGCTTTGGTTTCCTTCTTTATCAGTTTCTAAAGGGAAGGGTTATTGGTTCCGTACCCTTGACTGATCAGATTGATTTGTGTGATTTTATCCTTGAGTTGATTCAGTTATGGTTTAGTATCTGTTTCCTTTCAATTCATTAGGACACTATACTACCGAGCATTACTTGGGCAAAACAGCCTCAGATTGAGTTACTCTTTGAAAGAACCAAACGATCCCGGATTGACTTAATAATGTGGAATAATTGGTGGTGTGAGAGACCCTAGTTATAGCCCTACAGGGGGAAAACCACTTCCTCTCTATGGAAACCCGTAGCCAAACTACCCAACTCAAGATAGATTCAGTCTAGGAATTTGTTAGGATGAATCTTCCACCATTTGTTTGTTAAAAAACAACACTGATTATGGTTGGTGCGAGTGCGACTCTGTGACAGAGCACCAACTGGCGCGCCCTCTTTGGAGGATTTCCTCCATTGGTGCGAGGGCTGCACTATGGAACCGCACCAATGGAAAAAGGGATATTTGTAGGGGTTTTAAGTAGGAGATGTCTTCAGGGAAAATGAAGTTCAAGTTCAGGGGAATGCAATGCAAGTGTTTGTAGGTCATGTCACTTCTCATAGGTCCAAGAATGAGTCCTCCAAGATGCGGGAGAGGGGTAACAGGGACAGTGACAAATTTCTATGTAACAGGGCTTCATGTAGATTTTCAATCGATGCCCATTGACGAGCATGGGGATGGCTTCTTCATCAATGGTGATGATAAGGACTGAACCATTGTCGTTGCATCTCTCTACTGTATATGGTCCTAGCCATCTTGTCCTCAGCTTCCCTTTGAAATCCTTGTATCTTGAATCATATAACAACACCCAATCTCCTGGCTAAAACTACTTTTCTTTAAGGTACCGGTCATGCCATATCTTCGTCCGAAGTTGGACCACCTATGAGAGGAGAAGGGCATGCATTCTCTGTTAATCTAGTCCATTCAACTGAAGCGATCTTTCCTGTTGTTCCTAGTTGAGATCTAGGTCCAGCTGAGCTGCCAACCTCAATGTGTTATATTCAAATTCTATGGAAAGCAAAGCCTTCTTCCCGTAGACCAACTCATAAGGTGTGAAACCTGTTGTAGTTTTCCAAGTAGTGTTGTAGGCCCAGGTGGCCTCAACTAAGCGATCTACCCAATCTTTTCTGCTGTTGCTCACCACTTTACTCAAAATCTCCTCCAAAGCTCTGTTAGTGACTTCCACCTATCCATTTTCTTGCAGATGATAAGGGGTGGAAGTTTTGTGCTTGATCCTGTGATGAGCGAGCAGGTCTTCAATCAGGTTAGAAGTAAACTGACTTCCTTGATCTGTGACTAACTCTCTTGGGTAATTGACCTTATAGAAGATATTCTCCCTCAAAAACTCAGCCACCTTTTCTTCTATTGTTGCCTTGATTGCCTTTGTTTCTGCCCACTTTGTCAGGTAGTTCGTGCACACAATGATGTAAGACTTTTGGTTTGAAGGAGGGTTGCTAGGACCCACAAACTCCATGCCCCACTTCTCAAATGGCATGAAAGTCACTTAAGGTTGGAGGGGAATTTCATCCCTAGGAGTCGGCTTTCCCATCCTTTGACATCGTTCACATCGGCTGATGTATCTCCTAGCATCTTGATGAAGAGTGGGCCAATAGTAGCCTGCCTGTAGAATTTTTAAAGCGGTTCTTTTTACTGCAAAGTGGCCTCCACAGGGCCCATCATGACAGGTGACGAGGATGTCAAAAACTTCCTCCTCTCTGACACAACACCTCAAAATCTGATCTGGGCTAATTTTAAACATGTTACACCCAATCCATGTGAATGGGGCACTTTTCCTCATGATGTTGTTCTTCCCTTTTGAGGATAGGTGTGGCGGGAACTGTGCCGAAACCAAGTAATTTGCTATATCAGCAAACCATGGAGAGAGTACTGAAATAGCAAATAGGCTTTCATCTGGCATTTGATCATCCACCACCCCTTCTTCACCTGCAGACAAATCTATTCTAGACAGAAAATCAGCAACAACATTTTCCTTACCTTACTTATCAACAATGGTCAAATCAAATTGCTGCAATAAAAGTAACCATCTAATGATACGAGCATTTACATCAGGTTTATTCATTAAATATCTAATTGCAGCATGATCAGTGTGTACGAATGTCTGAGAACCAGTGATGTAGTGTCTGAACTTGTTTAGGGAATGGACTACAGTGGAGAGCTCTTTCTCGGTTATGGTATAGTTTAATTATGCCTTGGATAGGTTTTTACTGACAAAATATATGGCATATGGTAGTTTCTCTTCAATTTGTCCTAAGGCTGCTCCTATGGCTTTGTTCGAGGCATCTGTGTGAATGTGGAAAGGTAGGGCCCAGTTTGGACCTCTCAAGATTGGGGTAGTTACCAACTTACTTTTCAATGCATCCAGAGCCTCTTGACAGTTGTCGGTCCACATGAACTCAACATCCTTCCCCAAAATACCAAATAATAGAGAGGCTAGCTTGCTGAAATCTTTAATGAATCTTCTATAGTATCCCGCTAAGCCCAGGAAACTTCGAACATCTCTTACCTTCTGAGGAGGTGGAACCGTTTGGATGATAGCAATATTGTTGGGATCCACCTGTAATCCTTGCTGAGAAATTGTATGAACTAGCATGGTCCCTTCAGTCATCAGAAATTCACATTTTTTTGGATTGAGGGATAGGTTCATTTCAATACACTTGGTTAAACTTTTCCTAGATTAATCAATGCTTCTTGGAAGTTGGACCCATAAGGTGTAAAGCCATCCATATAGATGTCCACCGAATCATGAACCAGTTCAGCAAAGATGCTTAGTACTACCCTCTGGAAAGTGGCAAGAGCATTGCATAACCCACAGGGAAGGACCCGGTAGGCAAAGGTAGCCCATGGACAAGTGAAAGTGGTCTTATCTTGGTCTTCCAGACTGATTTGGATCTAATTATACTAGCTGAACCCATCTAGGAAGGAGAAGAACTTCTTCCCTTCCATCCCATCTAACACTTGATCTATGAATGGTAAAGGGAAATGGTCCTTCTTAGTAGCTTTGTTAAGTTCTCAATAATCTACATAGATTCTCCACTTCCCGTTTATCTTGGGCACAAGCACCAGAGGAGAAACCCACTTGTTGTCAGAGATGGGGTAAATGAATCCTGCATCCAGTAACTTTTGCAGTTCTTCTATGACAATGTCTTTAAGGGCTGGATTCATTCTCCTTTGAGGCTACCTGACTAGTTTACAATCCTCTTTAATGTAAATGTGATGGGTATAGACTAAAGGGTGGACTCATTTTATCTCCTTATAGCTCTAGGTAAAAGCATCTAAATGGCATTTCAATAAGCTACACAGCTCCTTCTCCTGAGAGGGGGATAGGGATGAGTTGATCTTCAAGGTTCTTTTAGGGCTTAATTCTACATTCTTAACTCAGGAGGAGGTCAGATCAGTCACGTAGAGATCCACTAAGGCACTGGCCTAGGTGTCTTCCACCAACTCTGCTAATGGTAGCACGCTAGGAGGTGGATCCTGAATCAAATTTTCAATAAGGTCATCCTGGGTTTGAGGACCTCCCCTCGTGGCTTCCACTATGCACACTGGTGTAGAGTAGACCTCATCTTCATCTTCCTCCTCCAACTAGAGAGGTAAGTCATGTTCTACCAGAGGTTGGGCAAGAGGATATAGGACTAGCTGCTTGGACATAGGCCCATTTTTGATGGTCATGCTCTCGGCTCGACAACTGATGTAAGCATCTATAGTAGCTAACCAAGGCCTTCCCAAAATGAGGGGGTATTTAGTGAGTTTTTCCTTTGGTTGAAGGACCAAGAAGTCCACAGGGTACTCCCAAGAATCAATAGAGACCATGACATCTTCCACAATCCCTTTGGGGGTCACGGTGGAGCGGTCTACTAACTGCAGTACTGTCGAGGTCTTTCTTAGGGAATTCTGAAGGTTGAGTTTGAGCATAGTGTTCTTAGTCGTCACATTAATGGTGGCCCCTAGATCAATCAGGGTGTGGGGGATTATGGTACCATTAATGTGGACATCAACTATAGCACTCCCAGGGTCCAGATATTTCAGACAGATTACTTGTCCCAACATTAGGTCAGACAGTTGTCCTATGACATTGATAGTTGGGGCATCTCTCTTGCGCCTGCCTAGGTTCCTGAAACACTTCTCTTTAATCAATTTGTTGTTGATTGGTACATCTTTTATGGCCTGGAGAAGTGGTATTTTCACACATAACTATTTAAGCTCCCCCAAAAGTTCAGTGTCTTTTGGGTTTGGTTGCATGGTTCCAGTTAGTCTCTCAGGAAAGGGTGGAATAGCTTTGGGTTCACCTTCCTATTTCTCTTCCTCCTCCTCCTTAGGAGGAGGTTGGCTATCTGAGAGGACCTTCCCAGATCATAGGTTGATCTCCTGAATCTCCTTAGCATAGGTAGGGCATGTTGTCTCTCCAGTATATATTTGCTGGGCCTGTCTGTTATTAGGGTCCGGGTTCAGTTGGGCAGGCATCTGGGGTTGTTTCGGAGGAGCAGGAGGTAATGGTTGTGGTTGAGTAGGTGGTGGAGGAAAAATGGTGGGAGGAGAGTTGTATTGGGGCCTGAGGTGCATTCCACTGAGGTTGGGACTGAATGTGAGAATGAAATGAATGAGCAGCAAGTTGAGTATGGTATTGAGATGGATATGACCAAGGAGGGGGTGCGGACCAAGAAGGATGAGTAGGGGGACCCAACAAGGTATGTGAGTGGATTGGTTAGGGTTGTAATAAGTTTGGGATACCCATTGCATCCCTTGCTAGTAAGGTCTGGATCCATGTGGCCTCCTTTGGTTTAGGAAGTAGAGCAGTTCAGTGGCTCCTTCAGTCCCTTGGTACATAGCTTTAAGTCCGGGTAAGGTTGAGCACTAGTTTGTAGGGTGGTCTTCCTCACAAATGAAACATACCTCTACTAAGTGCAATGGACACTCATTCCGAGGATGTTTCCTTGTACATCTGGGACAAAAGATGGCCAAAGCCCTCTCAGCTTCCTCTTTCTTCTATTGGATTCGAAAAGTATCTAGTTGCATGGAAATGGTTTGTCTCATATCACTTTTAAGGTCTTCCATCTGATTTGCAAACTCAAGTTT
This sequence comes from Pinus taeda, assembly GCA_000404065.3. Taxonomy (NCBI): domain Eukaryota; kingdom Viridiplantae; phylum Streptophyta; class Pinopsida; order Pinales; family Pinaceae; genus Pinus; species Pinus taeda. The sequence goes on along the minus strand of APFE031379188.1, from coordinate 163,610 downwards.
GGAGAAGGTGGCGATAGCTGAAAGTTGATTCCCCCTACCTCTTTTTCAGGCTGCCCTAGAATGGTTTCTAAACACAGTCTTTATGTCATCATAAGGTAGTTGGTAGATGTCTCCTCCAGCCAACAAATTGAGGGTATCTAGAAGGTCTTCAGGGATTCCTCGGAGCAGAACCAGCTTCAAAGTTTCGGGGTCAAGTGTGCACCTAGCCCTTTTATAACTGAGTTGGAACCTTTCCTCGTAATCTTCTAAAGACTCATTGCTTCCCATGGTCATCTGAAAGATTTCTCCCTTCATTTCCTTTGACCTACAGTAATCCTGGTATTTGTTGTTAAAGGCTTTTTTCATCTAAGCTCGAGTTGTGATACTGTTTCTAGGTAACCCCATGAACTAGCGCAGTGCTGCATCCTTGAGGGTAGAGGGAAAGAGTTTCAACTTCTGTTCGTCTTTTGCATAGTCATAGGTTCGACAAAGGATAGAAAACTCAAACAAGAAGGTATCAGGGTCTTCAATGGTCATTCGATGGAAGTGAGGTAAGGCTGAGGGACTTATGTTTTTCATTTTTGTGTCCCCATTGGTCTCTCGGATGGGAAAGGCACCTTCTATTCTTCTCTCATCATTTATGTCATTCCTGTGTTTAGCCATGGTCCCAGGAGGAATGTTTTCTTGCTCTTCTTTTGTTAGAGGATCTTCGTGTATCTCTGGAGGTTCACTACCACTGAAGAAGAGAGAAGGGTGACTCAGTGATGTGGTGGGGGTGTTGGGTAAGAATTTTCCTAAATTGTCTTTGTTCCTACGAGGCATGAAATGAAATATTTTTTGTTGATTTTTGGTTTTCTCTACTTGTACCTGCAAAACTAAAATTGACTAAACAACAAATTGCAACTAACTAAAGTAAACTTTTCTGGAAGTGAAATTGTAGAATTGAAATGCTAATCTATGCTTGTAGAATTGAAATTGTGAAATTGAAATGCTAATATACGCTTGTAGAATTGAAATGCTAGTCTAGGAAAGCAAGAAATGTCTAATCTACTTTTGCAGAAATGAAATTGCAGAATCAAAATGAAACAACTACTCTACTCTTGTTGAAATAAAATACTCAGTAGAAGGTTGTCGTAGATAATAGAAGAAAAGTAGCAATCACAAATACTCTGACACTTCCCCAGAAACGGCGCCAAAAAGATGGTGGGCCCCAATATTACAACAATGATGTTGCAACTCCTAGGACTCCCATCTTTACTTTTATCAACCCGATTGTTTGTAACAAACTTGGAAGCGACGGTGCTATATGCACAAGTACTAGCTCTTGTTGCAGGTTGTCACTTGATCAGCTGGCACAAGTCCGCTAGGAGCTTAAGACAACTTCTATGAGCTCTTAGAATAATATTTTAACTGTGATGGATGGAAGCTAACTCAACAGAGGCTAGTCTATTTGCAAAAAGAAGCCGAAAGCGAAAAAAAATGCAAACCCTAGCAAACCCTAGTGTTACCAACTAACCTTACCGGTGCAAGAAAAGAGATGAAAGTAGAGGAAATGGATGCCATTGAATTTTAGAATGGTAAAATTCATGTGACTAAGCTACTTCTGCAGTAAAATTTGGAAAAACATCTTTTTGCATTTTTGAGTAATTTTGCAGAATTATTATGCATGTGCTTTAACTATTTTTGACTATGCAGACGTTGATTGATGAAAGAAAATGGGGTAGGTGCTTGCAGGAGGTTGGGAAGGTGAGAAGAGGGCCTAAGGGGTCCCTAGGACCCTTCCAAAGAGTTTCAAAGTGATCAGATCTCGAAAAACCGCTCACATGATCTTCTACAGGAAGTCTGCAGGGGCTCTACAGGATGTTCTACAGGAAGATCCGAAAGAGGATTTTGGAGGGTTGATGGTGGAAAAACGATGGGAAAGTGGAAATGGAGGATGGATGAGGATGAAAAGAGGCCTAGGACCTAGTAAATGAGGCTAAGGAGTGATTAAGGTGGTTGGATTCGTCCAAGGATGGAAGGAATGATGTTGCACAAGAATGTAGGAATTAGGCAAATTGAAAAAGTGTGGCAAATGAAGGAAATGAATCTTGGATTAGGGGTTGGAGTAGGTTGTATGATGGAGGAAGGATAGGCATGGAGGTATTATAGGTGTTATGCACACTATTTTCCAAAATTGATCGAACAAAGACTAGGAAAATCAAAGATCTAGCTATTTTGACCTAATCTGACCTAAAAACCAGAAACATGATGAACAGATGGTTATACATAGGAAATTATGCAAGATAACTATGGAAACTAAGCGAGAATAGATCTTAAAAATTCAAGTACCACTGGTATCAACTTTCCTAACTAAAAATCTAACACTAGCAGTTGCGTGAAGAGACAAAAACAGTGTTTTTGTGGTGGCAAGTATGCCTTGGTCTCAGCTCATGGTCTCAAGGAGGAAGAGATGGGATCAAGGATTGCTTGATGGCCTTTTTGTAGATCCTTTCCTTTACCAAACTCTAAAATTAACCTGAAGTATGAAAAGCTACTTTAATCATCAAACACAACCTAAGTAACAAAACAAGATTTTAACCTAAATAGCAGAAATTATTTTATGAATGTAGCAAAGACACATAAAAGTACACAAAGGAGGTACTGGAATTTGGGTTGGGCCCAAACCCAAGAGCTACAACATCCTAAGAAATCTCAGAGCTGGTAGAAGGTGAAATTTATCTCCATTATTCAAAAAATAATCATGTCACAAAAATGTTTACACCAAAAGCTCGAAGTTGAGCTGAAATGCAGAGCTACACTCAAGTGTGAAAAACAATTGTTCAATGGGTAAACTACTAAGGCTTGAAGCATTCCTACTTATGCACTACGAGGACTCCCAACAACACTCCTTAACTTTAGGAGCTTGGCTGCTCAAGACTGCAGTTAATCAGCCACTTCACAAAATCTGCTCGGCTGCCCCTTGAAATCCTCTTTGGTGGGTTGTTGAACTCCAAGCTGATGGTGGAGAACTCGAGGAAGGGGTTATTTAGTGCTGGAGACACCCTTCCTATGAATACTCAGCCTTGTTCCTTCGTATTTGGCTGTCAATTGGCTCATAAATGCTTGACCTTGGTGCAAAAGATGTCCAAAAATCTGCAATAAACACGTATTAGACTTTGTGGTCAAGTGACTATTCTCATTCATTCAATTAACATAAATATATTCAAAAGCATGCATAGAACTATGAATAATGGTGGATTAATCGAAAATAATAGGCAAAATGATCCCAATAAGTTACCCATTTTTGTGGCTCATCACTATCCTAGGAGGAAAATGGCAGAACAAATTCCATTGGAATCAGACTCCCAATTCATGGATAGTTTCATGACCATGAGGGCCATGGTAGAAGAAATGTATAGAGAATTTAAGAGAGGTAGAGGTGAAGATTATTCAACCTCCAAACAAGATAAAGGAGTAGAAGAACCTCTTCTAGTTGCCCACCTAGAAGGCAAAGAAAAAGAAGAAAATCCCTCTCCACCATCTCCCCCATCATTGCCTTCATCATCATCTTCTTCTTCACATAAAGAAAGCCCTGAAAATAAAAAGAAGAAACCTTCTTTGATTAAATTAGATGTGAAGTTTGATTTACTAGTTTATGATGGAGAGTTGAATGCAGAAATGTTGGGAAGTGGAAACGAGCAGTCGGGAAGCAGATTGGCTTAAAAGCCACGAACTAATAGAGAGGGAAGCAAGTTAAGAGTAGTAAGCAGTAAGCAGTAAGCTGGAAAAAGATAAAAGAAGTCAAGCTAACCTATAGAAGTGAAGGCAAGATTGAGCTAGAGTTAGGATAGAGACAGAGAGAGTCAGAGAGTCTGTGTACTCCAGAGAAGGCTTGAGAGGTTCAAACGCACTCCTATGTAATGCTGCCACGTATAAGTCTCAGATTGGGCTCATACTACTGTGACCAATAAAGGTCAAGAGTAATTAAGGAGAGTCTGTGTGCTCCAAATACTTGGGGAATCCAAGTACAATCTTACTGATTTGTATCTATTGTGTGAGACTTAAATTGAGCTCACTGTTGTAAAAACTCTACTACGAAGACATAATAGAGAGGCCACCACTGAAGGCTAGACTAGGAGGCATAGCCTAGGAGTATTGGGTGAACTCCTTATTAAACTTGTTGTGTTTATATGTGTTGTCTATTTTGTTTTCTTTTACTACTTCATTTTCTGTGTGTTTCACAATCTTATCAATCCATTTCATAAAATAACATAGGCACATCCATGCACATGATTTTGTAATACCTTATTGTTTGTCTTAGATCAATTACAGATTAAGTGGTATTAGAGCATTAGGTTGCTAAGGTTAGACAAGCTTGTGCTGGATTTTTTTTGTTAAATGCTAACTAGGACAAAGCTCAAATTAGGAGAGGGAGAGTTGGTTGAAGCTAACCCAGAAATTGGAAGAGTCTATCCTAGGAGGAAAATGGCAGAAGAAATTCCTTTGGAATCAAACTACCAGTTCATGGATAGTTTCATGACCATGAGAGCCATGGTAGAAGAAATGTATAGAGAATTTAAGAAAGGTAGAGGTGAAGATTCTTCAACCTCCAAACAAGATAAAGGAGTATAAGAACCTCTTTTAGTTGCCCACCCAGAAGGCAAAGAGAAAGATGAAAAGCGCTCTCCACCATCTCGCCCATCATCACCTTCATCATCATCATCTTCTTCACATAAAGAAAGCCCTAAAAAGAAAACGAAGAAACCTTCTTTGATTAAATTAGATGTGAATTTTGATTTACCAGTTTATGACAGAGAATTGAATGCATAAAAGCTAGATAACTAGATTAGATAGATTAATGTATATTTCAGAGTGCAGAACATTGCTTCGAAAAGGAGAAAGATTCAGCTGGCTAGCCTACGCCTTGGGGGAACTGCCTTGGTATGGTGGGAAGGTAGGACACAAGGGGATTTGAAGAAGCATGGTAAAATACTTTCTTCCTAGAATGAATTTGTTTCTGCCATTAAAAAACGATTCTATTGACTAGCTTATATGCAACAAGCTATGATGAGTTGGAAAACTCTTCACCAATTAAGAGTGCAAAGCGTAGGAAGCGACACCCAAGAATTTAGAAAAAGAGCTTTGATTCTAGGAATTTCTTTAGACTCACCTGAAACTCTGCTGAAGTATATAGGTGGTCTACATAGCCATTTGAAGCACACCATTCTCATGTTTAACCCTACTAGCATAGATGAGGTATCTGTTTAGGCTACACATCTAGAGGCTAGAGGAAAGAATGTGAACTCAGAAGTTGGGGGATCATCAAAACCCACTGCAAGCAAGAACAAGGAAAATAAAAAGCAGAAATGGAAAGGGAGGAAGACAAATTTTGTACAACATACCAAACCTTCATGCACTCACTACAAGAAGGATGGGCATGATGATGAACACTGCTAGATTTTGCATTTGTACCTGAGGCCCAAGAAGTTCAATGGAAAAAAGAAGAAGACTGCTGCAACTATTCAAAAGAATTTGGGGTCAGACTCAAGGGATGAAACAACAATCACAACCACAGGTATAAAAGGTAAAAATTCTGAAGCACCTACTAGTAATTCTGCACAATCTACTGATAATGAAGAAAATGAGAGTAAAAGACATGATATTTTTCATATTAGAGTTATTTCCAAGCATCAAAGGATTGATACTTTGTTTGATAGTGGCTCACAAGTAAACTTAATTTTCGAAGCAATTGTAAAGAAGCTGGGATTACTAACCACACCTCACAAGAAGCCATATCCATTGGGTTGGGTATGTGATAAAGAAAAGCTACAAGTGACTAGACAATGTAAACTTAGATTTTCTTTTGGGTCAGCATTTGTAGATGAGGTTGAGTTAGATATCATTCCCTTGGATATATGTGGAATTGTTTTAGGAAGTCCTTAATTGTATGATAGAAAATCTATTTTCTACAGAGATGAAAACAAGTATCAACTCGTTAAATATGGAATTGAATATATTGTAAGAGTTCATAAACTCAAGAATAATTATACTGTCATAAACTTAGGGCAGATGAAAAGAATTGTAAATTCATGCAAACAATTTTTACTGATGGTTGTAAAGGAAAAGAAACCTGATAAAACCAATGTATTTGAAGGTTGTAATGCTAAACAATAAGCTGATTTAGAAAAAATTGTTTCAGAATATGATATGCTATTTCAAGAACCTAAAGGTTTGCCACCCAAAAAGGAAATATTACATGATATTAATTTGCAGCGAGATGCTCCATTCCCTAACATCGGAATGTACAGGTTGTTCTCTTTAGAGAATGCAAAAATCAAGAAAAAGGTATAGGAGCTGCTCCAGAAAGGGTTCATAATACCTAGCACATCACCATGTGGGTCTCCAATTGTCTTGGTGAGAAAGAAAGATGGCTCACGAAGAATGTGCATTGATTACCGAGCACTGAATAAGATAATGATAAAAAATCATTATCCCCTTCCTCGCATAGATGATCTATTAGATCAGTTGAAAGAAGTTCTTTACTTTTCCAAGTTGGACTTGCATAGTGGCTACCATTAGGTTAGAGTTGCAGAGAAAGATGCATGGAAGACTGCTTTCAAAACAAAGTAGGGATTGTATGAGTGCTTAGTTATGCCTTTTGGTTTAACTAGTGCTCCTGCTACTTTCATGCGAGTAATGAATGATGTACTCAGGCCTTTTATTGATGATTTTTTCATTGTATATCTAGATGACATTCTTGTATTTAGTAAAACATGGGAAGAACGTTTGAAGCATGTAAAGCAGACTCTAGATGTTTTGAAAAGAGAAAATATTTCTATTAAGCTATTAAAATGTGAATTTGGAAAAAATATTTGAATTATTTGGGTCATAATGTAGGGGGTGGTGAATTGAAGATAGATCCCTCTAAGGTTGCAGTCATTGTAAACTGGCCTAAACCCAAATCTGCTATAGAAGTTAGAAGCTTTCTAGGAGCAGCACAATATTGGAGAAAGTTTATTGCTAACTTTTCCTTGATTGCAGTTCCCTTACATGCTTTAACAGGATTGAACAAGGTGTTTCAGTAGGGAGGCAAACAGCAAAAAGCCTTCGACACCTTAAAAGAAAAGATTAGTACAACACTAGTACTAGCACTGCCCGATCTTCAAAGACCCTTTGAGATTGAAACGGATGCCAGTGACTATGCCATGGGAGCAGTATTGATGCAGCACAATAAACCCATATGTTATCATTTTGAGACATTTAATTCTGTAGTATTTAATTATCCCACATGATAAAGAATTGTATGCATTAGTACAGAGTGTGAAAAAGTGGAAACGTTATCTAATGGGAAAAGATACATTTGTACATACTGGTCATCAACCACTTCAATATTTACACTCACAAACTAAGTTGCAGCAATCAAGACGCTATAGGTGGATGGGTTTTCTACAACGGTTTCATCTTTTCATCAGATATAAAAAGGGCATACACAATAAAGTTGCAGATATGTTGTCCAGACCAATCATAAATGCATCTACTATACTTAAGCATAACTGTAATACATGAAAGCTACTTTGAACAGTATGGTCAAGATATAGACTTTAAAGATGTATATGCAGCTTTAAGTAATGGAAAGAAGGTAGAATAATTGGACTACTATATTAAGGACCGACTCTTGTATCATATGGGAAATCTATGCATCCCACAAGCAAAGAGAATTAACATGATTAGGGAGGCACATACTTCCCTGATATCAAGTCATTTTAGTGTAAGTAAAACAGTTCCACAACTGCAAAGATTTTGTTATTGGCCAAAAATGAATGAAACAGTTTCTAGATATGTAAGAGGGTGTACCATGTGTGCTAAAAGAAATCCTAGCAATAGAAAACTACGCTTGTACACTCCACTACCAGTTCCTTTTCATCCTTGGGAAATTGTTTCCATGGACTTTGTTGGGGGACTTCCTAAATCTAGAAAAGGTCATGGCTATTTATATATTATTGTGGATAGGTTCAGTAAAATGTGTTTTTTAATACCTTGTAACAAAAAGATTACAGTTGAACAAACAACAAAGTTGTTCTTTCAGCATGTATGGGTTCATTTTGGATTACCCACTTCCATTGTATTTGATCGAGATTCCCAATTTGTTGGGAAGTTTTGGTCAAGTCTGTGGGAATTTATGGACACCAAATTGAAGTAGAGCACATCCTTTCATCCACAAATAGATGGCCAAAAAGAGTTGGTCAACCAGATAGTGATCCAGTTGCTCAGAGGCTATTGCAACAAGCATCCGAAGCTTTGGGATGAACATTTGTGTTATGTGCAACATGCTTACAACTGGGCTAAACATTCTTCTACATAGAGATTCCCTTTTGAGACCTGTTTTGGGTTCACACCAAGGTATCCCTTGGATTTTGTCTTCGGTAAAGACATAATGGTTGATGGACACAGTGATGTGGACAAGGCAACTGATTTCATTGAACAAATCCAAGAAATTCACCAAGCAGTGCAGGAACAACTAGAAAAGAGCCAAGCCAAGTATAAGGCAAGGCATGATAAGCATTTGATTGAGCATAGTTTCCAAGTTGGTGATCAATTCTGACTATATATCAGCAAAGACAAAATGCAAGGTGAAAGTAAGAAGCTGAAGCCAATAAGGTATGGGGTCCTTTCATGATATTTGAGAAAATCGGTGAGAATGCTTTTCACCTTGATTTGCTAGCTTACATGCACATCTGTTCAGTAGTTAATGCAGAAATCTTGAGACTGTTTGAACCTTCGTTGATTGAAGATCCCAAAGAGCAGAGTCAATTGCCTTCTATTGATGATCTGTTGCTTGAATATCTCAATGAATTGTAGGAAGATACAGTTCTGGACAAGAAGGTGAGAACTACGTGCAGAGGGGATGTTGAGTACCTCAGGATTGGAATCAAAGGTTCAAAACCAAGCAGTGCAAGATGGATAGAATTTGGCCAAGCAAGGAATCTATATCCTTACTTGGTTAATGCTTAAAAACCAACTTTTGGTGGTCTAAAAGCTTTTTCAGTGGGAAGGCGTGATCCAAAATGGATCCTAGAACACTCTTTAAGTTTTCATGAACTCTCTAAAAATTATGCCAAATTCAAAGTCTTATAAAGATCAAGCTATCGGAGGGAATCCATAGACAGTTGCAATGGTGATCAACACAGATCAATGAGGGCCATTGGTCTAGCGCGCAGAGTGGCAGACCATGGTAACACGCACTGACACCAACCAGCAAATGTAGGGACAGATTTAAGCAGTGGAGGTAGTTTTGATATGCGATTAGCGACAAGTCACTAATCGCATATTGCAAGTCACTAATCACATATCGCAGGGAAAACCTCTGAGTGAAGAGAAGCCCCAAGCACCCGGACCCGAAATAATTATAAAACATGGAAAATATTGTTTCAGTTTTGTCGGAGTGGGATTCCACAAAATCGGCAGGATATCAGACGAGCTTTGAGTGGTAAGTAGTTTCGACTGAGTTCCGCCTGATGCCACACAACGATCGCCACGCGTCCCGACGGAGAGAGAGAGAACCGCTCACATCAAATGGGTAAACATCATACTACTTAGCTGCTTGATATGAACGAAAACCATAGGATCTAGGGAACCTAGATCAATGGCGGAGACATGTTTCGATGGATGACCAGATTTGATAAGATTATAAAGTAGGATCACATAGGATTTGAAGTCCAATATGGATGACACATTGATAGAAGGTCGTGTTTTGCTGGAATTCTTGGATTTAACGGAAAAAACGGCCATTTCAAATATTTCCAAGAGAACTGAAACTCATCCATTATGAAATAGGTGGCCACCTCCCTGTGAGGCATTATACAGTGACTAATTACGTAGGACAGAGGGATTCAAACAGACAGATGCAGGGGAACCAGAAAGCCGGGAAGTGGAAATGAATATTCAGGAAGCATATTGGCTTAAAAGCCATGAATTGACAGAGAGGGAAGAAAGTTAAGAGCAGTAAGCAGTAGACAATAAGCTGGAAGTAGAGAGAAGAAATCCAGCTGACCTACAAAAGCGAAGGTAGCATCGAGCCAGAGTTAGGACAAAGACAGAGAGAGTTAGAGAGTCTGTGTATTCCAGAGAAGGCTTGAGAGGTTCAAGCGCGCTCTTCTGTAATGTTGTCATATATGAGTCTCAGATTGGGCTCATACTACTGTGACAAATAGAGGTCAAGAGTCAGTAAGGAGAATCTGTGTACTCCAGAGACTTGGGGAATCCAAGTACAATATTAATAATTTGTATCTGTTGTGTGAGACTCAAATTGAGCTCATTGTTGTAAAAACTCTACTATGAAGACATAATAGAGAGGCCACCGCTGAAGGCTGGACCAGGAGACGTAGCCCAGGAGTATTGGGTGAACTCCTTTCTAAACTTGTTGTGTTTATATGTGTTGTATATTATGTTTTCTTTTACTGCTTCATTGTATGTGTGTTTTGCAATCTTATCGATCCGTTGCATAAAATAACATAGGCACATCCATGCACTTGAGTTTGTAATACCTTATTGTTTGTCTTAGATCAACTATGCATCATATGTAGACAAATTTAATTCAAAATCATAAGAAACATCCATATCAATAGGTGAATCAAAATTGTCTACATCACCTCCATTCTATATAGTAGAGATTTTTGTTCATGTCTGTCCAACCTCATCAGGGAAAACACTTTCAAGTGTCTTGGAGAGCCATTTTGGAGGACCTTTCTAAGATGGCCAAGGTTGTTTAGTTGACTGAGATGGGGATGCATCAAGATTTAGCCTTTCAATTCTCTCACTCACATCACTCAAAGTGTCTTTTGGGTCGGTGTTTAGAGATTCATGAGGGGGATAGAGTGCTTCATAAGGAGATTCCATAGATTGATCCAAGATATGGATCACCCCTTCAAGATGTGGAATCTCATTATCAAATTCTTGAAAATATTTTGCATACCTGAATTTTTCCAAGCAATCAAGGTGTCGCTAAACAAAATTGTTAGTCTTGGAAGATTCAAGAAAAATTACATCTCTAGATATTATAAAATTCTTATTTACTTCATGATAAAGATGATATGATTTGGAGGTATCCAAGTACCCCAAGAAGGTACATTTTCAACTCCTTGCACCAATTTTGTTTCTTTGTTCCTTAGGTATCAATGAATAATAGGTGGAACCAAAATCGTGAGATGTCTCACCAAAGGAATGAGGTCATATCACATTTAATAGGGAGTCTTGTTTCTAAGAGCATGAGATGGACACATATTCTTAATATTCACTACACATAGAACTGCATCATCCCAGAACATCAACTTAACTTTTTTGATAAACACCATTGAATGTACGATATTTAAGATTGTCATGTTCATTATTTCAACTAGACCATTTTGTTGAGGATTATAAGGAATTTTTGCTTGATGTTTGATCCTATACTGGTGAATATAGTTTTCAAATTATTTTGAACTATATTAGTTTCCATTAATAGTACGAATATAGCCAATATGAGACTGTGTATTGTTTTCAATGAATGCCTGAAAGTTTTTTAAATTTTCAAAAGATTTATATTTGTTCTTCAATAGATATACCCAACATAATATGGTGTAGTCATCAATAAAAGTCATCATGTATTTATTACCATTTGCAGAGGAAATAGTAATAGGACCACAGAAGTCAGAATGTGTCAGTTCAAACTTTCTGTGTGCTTTCGAACGAGAACAATGAAAATATTTCTTTTGTTTTTCTCTGTGTTTTCCTAAGATACAAGCATCACATTTCTTAATTTTCCTAGGAATGTTTGGAAAACCATTAACACCATTTCTCTTTAATAGACAAATACTGTCATAGTTCATATGTCTAAATATAGCATGTCGTAAGAGATTGGATGGTAGTGTACCTTCTTCAGACTGAGAACTAAATGAAATTTTTTGTGCATGGGCAGAGGTTCCTTGCAACTTCAAGAGTATTTCTTCTTATATCCCAGTCATAACAAGTGACTTATTTGATGCTTTTCTCACCTTAACCTTGCCATCAAACATGTGAATGGAGTGTCCTTTTGATGGAATTGAACCAAGGACAACAAGTTTCTCTGCAACTCAGGAGGTAGAGAACATCATTGTTACACAATAATTTGTCAATATCCTCATCTCAGTCCCTCTATTGTGTCATGTGTCAAATAAACATGTTCATATCTTCCCACTGATGTAAAAAGATTAAGCAATTGCTTTTTGATGCTACAAATTGGCCCTCATTCCCTAAGTTTTTTCCTCGTCGCAAGTAAATCATTAATAGACGCGACGATCCCATGTCAATAATGGTCCTATCGTGACTCCATCATAGGTGTACATCTGTTTCCCACGACGGTCAGATTTCTAGACCCGGTGCGAGGTTATGAGTTATATATAGTGACGATGGGGCTGCGTGCATTGCCTCTAGTGATGCTTTCGCAGAGAATTAGTTTACGGCTTGCGACAATCTAGATTGGGGGAATTTGTTCCAACAGTCGGCCTTTTGGATGTCTCTAGACCTAGTTGTTGGGTTAGTTTGGGCTACCCTTCCACCTCTGGAATGGTAGTTCCATCTTTTGTGCTACCTTCCTTGAGGATGAGCTCTTTCTCCCTCATTTCATGGAGACTCCTTCTCTTATAAAATCACTCACCATTGTTATGATCTGCTAGCTTTTTTAAGTAGTTAGTAGTTTTTTTGGTTGGGCAGTGCTGCTAGTGCTTTTGAGTTTGATAGATAGCTGGTGTGGTTGTGACAAGTGTGGGATTGTTAATAGCTTGTGAGAGGTTGTGGAGTGCCCTTAACTTTGTATTAAAGCTTATGAGTGAGAGAGAGACATTGTATGTTGGGAGATTCATCCTTGAAGAGTGAATTCTTGAGAAACATACAAGCTGGACCCTCTGAGAAGGCTTGTGACATCAAGACTTGGTTGTAAGCTTGCTCTTGATTCATTATTAATACAATCAATGATGTTTTCCTATGTATTGTATGTAATTTACTTGATAGCTCATGACTTCATGACTTTATGAGTAAGTAGATCATTGTTGTTCTCGGTTATGTGCTTTGTTGTTTTCTTATGTTGTTTCAGGTTGATTTCTCATTGAGGAGAAGGAAACAAAAGCTGGAGCAGTGCAACAGAACTTCATCAACCAGAAGGAAATCAATTATTGATTTGTCTTTGTTGTGACTAGACCCACTCTAGGGCTAGAGGGGTTGCCTCTGTCCACAGAGGGAATAATTTCCTGCATCACAAGTTGGTCCCATTGGTTATCAAAGGCTCTCTTCAGACCCTCGCTCGGTTGACAAAGAGATTAACTTAGATTCTTCTCTTGTTTGTCCTCCTCTTTCCAAACCTTGTTGTGCTAAGCCTGTTCTAGACCAACCATTGGTCGGAGAGAGTGTCGACTTGGATTCACCACCTATTGATCACTCTATTCTGGAAGAGCGTCATGATTCTAATGCTCATGTTTTTCTTGTCTCATCAAATTCTCCTGAGCCCGAGAACGACCCTCCTATCCCCGCTGATCAAGAGAGTCCTTCTTCAGTTCCTGTAGAGCATGGGGGCAATCATATGATACCCCCACCAAGTAGTTCAATCATTTCCTTCAACTGGAGTCATTTGACTACATTCCGCCTTCCATCCCATGTGCCTTTCTAGATTACAGTACATGCCTACGCTAAGGTAGTACCTGGCACTGTTTTGGATGAGGTGCGTCGGTTAGCCTCATGCCTTTCACTACTTGGCAAGCTTTGGGCTCCCCACAGCTTGTGCCAGTCACTCAGAGTCTGTTGGCATTTGACGAAGGAACCAACCAACCTTTAAGGACCCTCCCAAAGTTTCCTATTACATTGGGAGGCAAAACCATCTATATCAACATTATGGTTGTCTAAGGTGCTTTAGATTTCAATCTTCTCCTTGGCTGTGACTATGTTTATGCCATGAGGGCCCTTATCTCTTCACTTTTCTGTGTGGTTTGTTTTCCACATGATGGAAGAATGCTGACCATCGATCAATTATCATTCTTTAGTCCCTTGGTACCTCCTATGCAACCGTCATCCCCTATCGGTTCTTGCTTGCAAGAAGTACCTTCCCAACCGCAGGTCAATTATGTGGCTACCCATTCCATCTCTGCCTCTATTGATGATTATGCAGATGGTCTCGTACATCATGTAATGTGGGCATTGGAACTTGATCTTTCATTGGTGTCTCATGACATGTGTTCCTCCCAGAGCATGTTTCTTCCATCCTACAAAGATCTCTTGGGATCCATGTGTTAGTTTCCTATACTAATAGGTTTCATTTTTCATGATTAAAGGTGGAAGTGCTAAATATGTTCATACTTGCATGCTTCAAAGGTTCCATATTTTGTATAGAGACAAAGAAAATGAAAAGAGGGTATGCCTTAAAAGAGTAATCAAAGGGCAAAAAATATCAATTGGTCAGAAAAAATAGTGAAAATGAACCCCAAACCAAAGACCAAGAAAGTGGCTAATCAAAATGTCACTGTTATCTTATTTGCAAGTTCACCATGTAGAGATACTACTGCTTATTAGATTTGATGGATGGCCCAACAGTTCAATCTGGACCATGCCATGTTTGAATTGCTGTTGTAGAATAGATAAAGAGTATCTGTCCAAACAGTGCAAGCTTGGCAGATGAGTAGATAGATAGAGAAATTAAGGAGCCCAACTGCTTAATCTGGACCCTTGGAAGAAATAACGGTACATTTATATAGGAGGGCAGTCAAAAGAAAAGAAAACATTCAGGGTTTTCTAGTTCAAGTCCACCCAACCCAAAGAAGAAAAATGTTAGGTATATTATGCTCGGTAGGTAGTTTGAGGTTGCAAAAGCAAGTGTGTAATCATTATTTGTCTTAAACAAGAAGGATCCATGTTCAACAATGACACAAGTACCAAGGCAGTTGTTTGGTTGTACAACAGTGGAAGCATGACTAATTCCCCTCCATTCCCCCCAAAGATCACTTACTAACATCCCCTCCATGTTTCATGAAATACCAAGTTGACATCTGAGTTGACTTAGGGAAAAGAAGCCACATTTCTTGTGTAAACATCATCATCCCACATTCCATTCATTTCCCATGTCTGAGTTTCACTTCATAAACTCAAGCATTCATCCATGCACTTCCAAATCCATAAAGGCGTATTAACATCTAATTTTACTATTTAGCTCCCTAAGTCACTTCCCCATCCCTAATTCTATAAAAAACTATATAAAACCCAAAAAAATACTAAATACCCCACCCCATAGCAATATAGCTATATAATTCAAGTTTTGGGAGTATTAAGTCCATCTGGGACTTTATAACAACCCTTCCGCGTCCTAAACCTAGGAATTAATTTAACCTTTGGTTAAATTAATAGTCGTAGCCCCTCCCCCTCGCTCATAACCCTTGCTATCCTACCCTCGGCGTTCATTTGCAAAAATTTTGATTAAATGTTTGAATAAACGTTAAACTATTTTTGATTAAATGTTTGAATAAACATTAAACTATAGCCCAGCGCATAAACCCATTAACCCTCACTAACCAAAGTTTTCGACCCTCCCTCGCTTACATTTATATAATACATCCGGGCAGGTCCCACGCCTAACTGCACACCACTCCACTTGCCCTGACCGCCGTCTGATTTCCCATACCACAGATCCAATGGTGGGTGGTCGATTGTAAACCCCGATCTGCCGGAGTTAGGGGTGATTTTAGGGGCGAATGTTCTCCCTTTGGCGAAATTAAGGGGTTTTAAATTTTTAGTGGGCGAATATTTTGTATCATAGTACATTTTTACAACTCACCTCAAATAGCCCACCTTATTTTAAGGGAGAGGGTAAAAAAGGTAAATTTAGCCCTTGAAATTAGGAGTTGCAATCTTCCATTCGCCCATTTTCAAGAATAGGTTTTATTTAAGTGAATCCATTGGCCCATTTTCAAGAATAGGTTTTATTTAAGTGAATCCTATGGGCCAAAGGCCCAAATACCATATTTATAAAAGAGGTATGGTAAATTAATAAAAATATAAATAAATGACAGGTATGGTAAACAAATAAAGCATTTTTTATATTTACTCCATAAGTCACCTTATATACATGCGAGGGTGTAAACAAATAAAAATATAAGTAAAGTGGAGGTATGGTAAATAAATAAAACGTCTTTTTATACTTACTCAAAAGGTATGGTAAATAAATAAAAATATAAATAAGCTAGACGCATGGTAAATAAATAAAACCTCTTTTTATATTTAGTCCATAACCCTTGTTCTATCTATGAAGGCTCAAGAAAGAGGTTTTATTTAAGTGAATCCTATGGGCCAAATACCATATTTGTAAAAGAGGTATGGTAAATTAATAAAAATATAAATAAGCGAGAGGTATGGTAAACAAATAAATCATTTTTTTATATTTACTCGATAAGTCACCTTGTATTTATGAATGGTAGGTAAATTAATAAAAATAGAAGTAAACGAGAGGTATGGTAAACAAATAAAACATTTTTTTATTTTTTTATAATATTAATACCATGAAAAAAACATTATTAACCCTAATATTAGTATTAATAAAAATAAAAATGGCACATGGTATTGACCATGGTATTCACCAAAATGGCACATGGTATTGACCCATGGTATTCACTTGGAATGTAGCCTATTTAAATGGGGGAATTAAACCAGAATATATCCATCTTTACTCGGGATCTACTAACCCCCGAGAGGTATCAAATATCGTGATATGCAAACTAGCATAGAGTGAAAAATATTTGATCCGATCAAGAGTAAGAATGGATGTTGTAATTTAATGTATGTTAAACATTTTAGCTTGGTTAAAATAAAAATAAAATATTAATTTTATTAATTTTTATAAATTACTAATAGTAATTTTTAAGCTTCACGTTTATGATAACCCATGATATTGATCCATGGTATTCATCTGAGCATAGACTATTTAAAGGGGAAATTCTATCTTAGATCCATCTTAATTCTGGGTCTTCCAAGTGCTCAGAGGGATAAATAGATTTCATCCCCCTAAGAGTGGTAGATGTGGAATTAAGATTGATATAGGTTGGTTTTTATGATAATGAAGATATTAAATAGACTTAGGAAATTATATTGTAAAAACATCTTAAGGTGAATGGTTAAAGCATAGACATTGGACAAGTATATTTGTATACTTCTGTTTTAAACTGAAAAACATCCAGGGCTAAAAGGAATGGATTGATTGCACTAGTCATCCTTCTATAACTTTCCAACATATGCTGGAGTAAACAGATTGTAATTTGGGTAATTTTTCTAATTGCAAACGGGAACATACTTGTGTATTGGTAGGGTGGTTACGAGGTCCCTAGAAGTGGAGTAAACAGATTGTAATTTGGGTAATTTTTCTAATTGCAAACAGGAACATACTTGTGTATTGGCTAGGGTGGTTATGAGGTCCCTAGAAGTGATGAATTTGAATTTTTCTTGGTTTTATATATAGTATTAGGTTTTTTCTCATGCTTTCTGTGAATGGCACGGGTGAATTTTATCTTACACCCACTAGATTATCGATATGTAATTTCGGTAATTTTGATTTCAATAGATATTTTAAAGAAATCCAATGATTTCATTTGCGTATTCAATAAACAAAAGATTTTATAATTGAGTAAAATATTCGCCATGCCTGGTGAGAGATTCGCCAAAAAATTATATATACATATCATATTATTGATAAAATTGCCTTCCATTTTTCCTATATACCATGGAGATTCACCCATTTATTTTACACGTAAATTTAGGGGGGTTCTTAAAATTTTCCCTGGTCAAGTCAACGCCTCTCTTAGACAAACCAGTCAAGAAGTATATATCCGCCAGCTCAATCTCGAGCTGGTGGCCGACAATAAAGAAACACTGGTCCTGGACGCTCCATCTATCAACCATCCACTATAAGAAATCCACCTGAGCCCTCATGCCAGGAATAGCCCAGTATTTGTATAAGCCGCATGCCCTCAAAGCATCAAGTGAAGGCTGATGATTCCATGCAGCAGCATCCACGTCCTCGTGCTCTCGTTCGTGCCAATATAGCATGGTGTACTACCTACATCAAGTAAAAAGGTAAGTGAAAAAGCTAGAAAAAGTTTTCATTGGTCCATTTTTGAATATTTTTGGGTTAAAAACCCTCGCAGCAGGGCCCGCACCGTACATGTTAGACACAATGCGTGGGACCGTAGTTTGTCTACATCGAAGGTGCGGACCCCGAGCTTTTTCCCAATGGAGAAAAAGTCGGGGTCCGCAGGTTCGTAGTGGTGAGCTTGCGTACCCCAAGCGCGGGTTTTTTTCCTAAAAACCCTACCAAAAAATGAAATAAAGGACTAAATTGAAAATGAAGAGGAGGATGATGTGGATTACCTGGAGAAGACAGCTTTTGATTCCGATGGTTGGATTTTCCGCAATCTTCACAAGAAGTTTTCAGAGCAAAAGCACTATTTTCTCACCCAAATCACAAATGGTAAAAATGAATGGTAAAAGCCCCTTTTTATAAGTTTTTAGAGTAAATAAATTGCAAATTTTTTCATGTTTCACTTTAGAAAGGTATTTTTGCGACATTTTTATCTCTTTCAAGCAGGTATGAGTAATGTTTGTGTTTTTGTGCAAGATAACAGGATTATTCAGGCGAAATCTATCATTTTCAGCTAGAGTTACCTCTAAGTCTTTTCTGACTCCTAAAACATGAAAAGATTGCCGAGTTTTTCTTTTAAGCTCGTTAAAATGGAATTAAAAGACGGTCTATTTACAGCTCTTTTCCGACAGAAAAAACATAAAAGGATTGTCGGATTTTTGTCGTTTCAAATTCGATATTGGTTATAAAATGACGTGTCCTTGATTGCTTTTTTACTTTTTCAAATCAAAGACACTAATAACGAAAAGTACTCTTTGGTCGTAAAAGATCAAGTAGTTCTCTCAAGTATTATTTTATACTTTTTTGGGCTTGGGAGACACAAATTTACGAAAAAGTCAACCCTGAAGTCTTCTTAGGTTTTTTCAGACTCTCTAAAAATGAAAAACGCCGAGTTTCTCCTATACTGGACTCGTTAAATTTTGACAGTAAAGGACTTGTTCTATTACAAACAGGAACGGACCACTCCTTCTTAGGGTTCGAATTTAAACTAAGTTGGACTCACCCGAAGGGTGAGCTTATAATCAAGCATATGTTATCCTCCTCAAGCTTGTAAAAAATAAAGAGGTACTTGCCAGAAATGGTGGGGGAAAAGAGAGAAAAGTGAGTCTGTTTCTCATACTTTATAACCACTCTTGAACACGACACTTTCATTCACCTGGGTTGGGAAATCCTTTACCTAACAGTTGATCAAACCATATTGAAAGTCTTCAGTCGGTTTTTGGGTATTAACTTTGGGTCAATCATCACCAAACCATCTGTCGTGTCGTTATGTGTTCAAGAGCTCAGTGCAAATAAGCCATTCATCTGCAAAATGTATGTCATCCATCTTGACCATCCCTGAGTCAGTCTTTGCAACTAAATTTTTTCAGCTTGATCTATGATTTCGTGTTGTGGGCTTGCTTACGACGGATCGCTTTCTATTGACTTGACTCATTGTCTAGAAAGATGATCTAGGAATTGTCAGTACCTTGAGATCTGCATGCCTCAATGGCAGGTTTCTTGCCTTTGACGACAGTTTACATCATTGACTTTCGATCAAAGGATTCCATGGCATGTTTGGCATCAACACATCTTATCACATTTCATGGATTGTGTTGAGTACTTTGAGGGCCATTGTCATTATTGGTGGTTTCTCTCACGCTTGTTAACGATTTACATCATTGACGGGTAATCAATCGGTTTATACCATGTTCGACTTCGATACATTCAATCACATGGTTAGAATCGTACTATTTGGGACGTAGAAATGAAGACCCTGGATCTAGTTTTCCACCATCCAGGTTGCGAGGAATTTTGTATTCATTATATTATGGACTATTCATAAACAGATGGCTGCGTCCATACTGTTTCCACATGTGTCTGTACTTATGATGTGTTACGAGATCATTCCTATATCAGAGCAGTAGTTAGTCTTCTAGTCAGTTTTCAGTCTCTTAGTCAGTTTTTATCTGAGTATGGGAATGCCTACCTCAGCGATGATATGATCTCATATATATATTTTGCATTGAATGTTTTTAAAGGTTCCAACCGGGCTCTCTGCAATATGATCCTCGAAATGATAAAGCACTTCATTCTTCCTATATGATAAATGAAAAATCCTCATATACTACAGACTTTGCACTTTAGGGGGCAATCTGTTACACAAAAATATCGTCACCTTGATTATTTGTAGTTGGTGTGGGTCTATCACCACCTATACCAGCTTCCTAAGCAAGTCTCAAACCTCAGCTCTTCAGAACAAGATTTAGAAATGAGAGAAAGACATCAAAAAAGCAATGTAACTCTGGTTCCGCACTTTCTCTCACTTTTGCCTGCGGGCCCGCACCTTTTGTTCAGGATATCTGCGTACTTATACGCTCTTTATGTAAAGGGGAGGGTGCGTACCCCTGTGAAAGTCAAAAGGCGCAATTTTTATCTTAAAAAACTCACTTTGGGTTAATTCTAGAGTTTTCTAGAAGGAATTTTGACGTGGATTGTTCGCTCCAAAGTGGTTCATGCATCCCATAAGAGGAGGAGCTAATCCCTTGTTAGGAGGAGCTATCCCTTTGAAGGAGGATTCTATCCCTTTGAAGGAGGACCTAGTAACTGCCCTCCATTGCACTATAAATTGAGGCATTAGGTTAGTGGCTAGAGAGGTTAGAAGCTGAACATTTTTTAGGGTAAATGCTGGTGAAATCAAGACTTCCTATTTGAGCTTAAGAGGAGAGATCACATACCTTTTTGGCTTCATTGGGGAGTGAGTGAAGCTTGTCAAAGTAGAGGAGACTTCTTGTTGGACCCTGGGAGGAGCTTGTACAACGTCAAGGCAAATGTTGTAAAGTTCTTCTCCTTTTGAATTAATACAATCAAGCTCATTTTTCTCAACAATTATCTCATGTTATTTGTTTCATGTACTCCTTGACTTTCATGTTAAATATGTTTTATAATACTAGTTATTCAGGTGCTATTTAATCATTTGCCTTGTTTGTGTTTGCAGGTTTGAGACAAAGGAACTTACTTGGATCGAAGGAGCAAAGGCATCCCCAAACTTGCGTTGGACATGAGGTAGGCCTTAAACACATTTGTTTTCCATTATTTATAAAGCACATTTAGAGAAAGATAATGTCTGGTTGGTTTGTTTGTCATTAGGTCTTCATTAGATTCTAGGAAGGTCTATCTTGTCCACAAGATCGACTCATTCTGCGTGACATATCTCTAAGATTATAGCTTCTGGGAGGGCTCCAGATAGATCCATTTCCACACATATTCTAGCGAAGGAGGTATATTTACCTTTGAGAGTTGCTTCTGATATTTTTACAAAATGCCCCAGCTTGTTGCCTATGGTTTTCAGTGACTCTGGTTGATAGTAATCCAGAGGTAGTGAGTATAGTCTGATCCAAACTGGTACAGATGTGAATTTTTCCCATTCTGAGACAAAGTTCATCGTCCATGGCCACATGTAAAGTCCTGCTACAACATAGAAGTACGGTCCCCCTTCAAACAATCTATCCTTGTCCTCTAAGATAGCAAACACTACCGTGAAGAAGCCCTTTGAACCCAGATGCAGATTTATCTCTCCTTTGGGCTTCTAGTGGCTCCTGATCCAGATTTGTAGAGCTCTCTAAATTGGCTATATTCCCATGAACTTGCTGATGATCGCATGTTCTCTCATATGGTCCCTATGTGCTTGAATCGTTGGATCACTTAATATGACCCTGGGGATGATGCTCGACTTGGGCTTGCAGACTCCTATAGTTTTCATTTGAGGCCTTTTCTTGCTACTACCTCCCTTCTCCCTTTCTAGACTTGATTCTTGTTGATCTTCTTCCTAATTTAGGATCTCATTGCGTCCCACTGTTTCCTTTCCTCTTGTTTATGCAATCTTCTCCATTGGTATTTTGAACTGTTTCCCTCCTGCCTCCCTGCCTCCCTTCCTGACACCTTGACTATAGGAGGGAGAAGCACTCCCCCCTGCACGACCCACCATGGAACCCTAAAACCTAAACAGGCGTTAACTTCAAGTTTTTCTCAAGTTGCAGAGCGTTTTTGTTCAATATCGCTCCCCTCCTTGGTTCTTCTACAATTTCAATTTAACTGTCAATCTGTATAAACTAATTTTAAATCGACATAAATCGGTCAATATAACTCAAAACCTTTATTACAATTTTTTTTTAGCAATAGAATAACCATTTTGCATCTTCCCATGTGATTTAAATCCCTATCTGAACACTCTAGAAACTCAAATTCGCGCTGCAACTATCCCATTGTCACAAAAGTTCTAAGAAAATAGTTGATTTTAAATCAACGATATCTCGCCCATATGAACTTTGTTTCGACCAATTTTTTTTGAAATTGGGTGATTTTTAAAGGCGAGCTCAGATATACAATCAATTTTCTAAAATTTAACATAAAATTGTAAAAAATGATATGAGAGCCATCGTCAACAAATTTTCATCAGAAAAAATTACGCAACACAACTGATTTAAAATCAACAACATCTCCCTCATCCAGACTCTAATTCTGGCATTTTTAATTACTATTGAATTTTTGTATATTTTCGCAAGGAATCTAGATATGCTATTTCTTTTTATAAATTTTGCACCAAAAGTTTAAGATCTGATATGCAAACTCACCACCCAAGAAATTCCTGCAAAAAATGGAAAAGGTTGCTTCTTGTTTTTCCCAAGAAAATGCTCTATAGAGGTTGTAGCACGTGCATGGCATTTGTGGAAGATTTCTATAAAAATTAAAAACTGAAATATGCGTCAAACCTTCATTCTTGTGGAGCCGTAACCTGGCTCTCATACCAATGATCTAGATCTTAGGGCGAGGCCCCCAAGATCTAAAAAATTGGAATGATTCTTGGGGGGAGGCCCCCAAGATCGGAAAATTTTAAATGCTAGAAGAACAAAGAGCATAGTAAACAAAACCATACATAAAATTTTTATTAAAATATAGAATAACTGTGAAAGCTATATTGTGGTGGACAATTTGTCCTTTTAGAATATGCAACTTGTTACTTATAACCTTTTTTGGTTACAATACCACAGGTAAATTCCATGTGTAGGTAAATACCATGGGTGAATGGATACCATGGGTGGATGTCACTTAAAATAACATAGCTAAATTCCATGAGTTGATAAATACTATGGGAGGATGAATACCAAGGGTGGATGCTACTGACAATACCATGGGTGAATGAATACCATCGGTGGATGCCACTTAAAATACCATAGGTAAATTCCATGGGTGGATGAAGCCATGGGTGGATGCCATTTTCTATTCAGGTCAATCCCCATGGAAGAGGTGAAGGATGCACGAAAGGAGGTAGACACCTCAAGATTGAAGGTCGAATGGAAAAGACATATATACAAGGGAAATTAGTCTCTACAAAATCATAGAAGTGACAAATAATGGCCAACGATTTGGCATTTGTATAGATGGTGATATGCTAATAGTTATGAATAGACGAAAATTGCTTGAATCACGCCTAACGTAAATATTATTATTATTTAAAGATGAGATTTTTTATCATTTTTATTTTATTTTTTATTTTTTTGAAGTCAGAGACTTTGCATTACATCAAATAAGGATTATATATACCACAAATTTCTTGCTACTGGTCTGCCCCAAAGGAAACAAAACTAGTAACATAAGTCAAAGTTTTGAAGTTGCTAAGACCTCGTATAACTAGAGTGTCTTGTAAATAAAAACTTATAAAAATTGGAAACTTGTGCCAGACCTTTATATACATTAACATGAGAAGACAAAAAAGACTAATAGTACTACAAGAAAAAAACCAATGAATCATAACAACTATTGGAAAAAATATGCAGGCATCTATGCTAACTGGTCATTACCATAGTTTAAGGATAACAATATGTTGGCTAATCTCCTAGATAGAATGGTCAACATGCAGTCTATAATTTCAACTCTTTCCTGTAGCTCTTCCCTACCCTCTTCTGGGGAAAAGGATACGTTGGCTAATCTCTTGAATAGAATGATCGAATTCTCTTACTTAGTCTTCCTATACCTCCCTATCTAGCTTGCAATATTGTAATGACATTTACCTTATTCTGGTGACCCACTTTCGTTTGAGTTTGCATCTACCCTCTTCTAAGGAGAAGGATATGTTGGCTAATTTCTTGGATTGAATGATAGAATTATCTTGTTGAGTCTTCCTATATCTCCCTATGTGGCCTACAATATTTGAAAGACATTTACCTTGCTTTGGTGGCCCCCTTTTGTCTGAGCTGACATCATATCAAGGTGAGGAGGGGGGGCGGCAAGGAATGCTTGCTCTTGGGCACCCTCCTTGGGGTAAAATTAGCAAGGTTCCATGTAATTGGGGAAATGAGTTGTTAACCAACCCACTTGAGCTAATATCCTTTAACTGTTGGTACCAAGCTAGCCCATTGTTATATGTACTAACCACTTGAGCTAAGATCCTTTGACTATTGCTATTAAGCTAGCCCATTGTTACATGTAAAGGGTTCTTTTCTCCGACTCTAAGCCATGAAGAAATTATAACTCATCATATCAAAAGTGGGGATTGTTGAAAGTGCAACAAGAAAATCCTAATTTAATTTTGTCTTTGAATTAAATTAGGAATAAAATTGTAATTCCACATCACATGACAACTTGTATTAGTTAACTAAGTTAATTTGACTTAGTTAGCTAAATTAATTCGAGTTGAGGGTCTATCTTGAGTCATGTATAGTGTCTCCTATATTATAAGAGCCCTGATTGAGTTTATTTTGAGTTGTAATTAATTAATTCAGTTTAACTGAGTTAAAGTCAATTAAAGTAGTTCCAACTGTTCGAGGAACCAGTAGTAGGTCTAGCATTAGGTTGCAACTTTAGTGTTCAACTAGTTAACTAATAAATAAGCTATAAATAAATCATGCATGTGTAATTTACGAGTTACGAAGTTGAGATTGGAGTTCAAGGGTAGTGTACTATCAATTGTATAATTATCTGAATCGTACATATGGTGCATGCAGTTGAAGGAAGACCCTAAAGGAACTGTGCAATTCAATGGAGGAAAATTCCTATTAAATAGGGGCCTAATTCCTTATTGAACAACACAAGGAAGTAGGTGCTTGGGAAGGCTTGTCTAGGAAGTAGTGAGACAGATAAAGATAATGCAAAGGCTGCTCAAGCTTGAGAAAAGCATTGTAATCTTCTCAAATTTTCTGACTAATTCAATATAAAGATAGTAGGGATTTTACTTGTGGATTTCCCCAAGAAATCATTGTGTAATGTGTTGATTGAATTATTTCTCTTGTATTCTTTGTGATTTCTCAATCAATTAATTATTTCCACTAATGAGTAGAGTAGATTCAAGTCTTTTGTTTTAGAAAATTACATAAGCAGTTTGAATCTATACGGAATTTCTACATAGTATCAAAGCAGAAATCACTCTAGAAGGGGAGAATACGATTTTTTCTTTTGTAGGTGAAATTGAATTTTCAGTACCATACTTCAAAGCCAATAAGATGTCGTTCTACAAATTGAGACTCAAATATGCCCTTGAGGGTAGTTCGAACTATATTACATGGAAGGATAGGATGGAGGCAGTGTCAGAAAACAATGGGATTAAGGAATTCATAGACAAAGATATTCCTAAGCCTTTGGTAGCTAATGCTCAAGATATGGAAAAGTGGAGAAAATGTGTTGCAAAGGCGAGAAGGATTATCCCAGAAGGAGTTTGAGATCACATTGTCTCGAACCTCCATGGTAAGGAGACTCCATATGCAATGTGGAAGGCCTCGACGAACCTATTACAAAACAATAGTGACCACAAGAATGTGGCACTGAAGGACACACTCAGAAAAATTAAGATGGAGAAGGGTGACACAATACCAAAGGACTTGACTAAGTGCACCTAATGTCGGGATGAGCTTGAAAGTTTCGTTGTTACAGTTTTTGAAGATGATCTAGTCAACTTAACACTTCTAGGCCTCCCCAAGAGATGGCACAACTACCAGGACTTAAAAAGTGGGAGGGAGAAGCTACCAGAGTGGGAGAATTTTTGGTCCTACTTGGTGCAATAAGCGATTTGGTGGAACACCAAAGATGGATCCTCATCCAAGCATGATAATGAGGAGAATTGTACCTTAGCTAGAACGGAAAAGAAAGGGAAAGGGAGGTCATGCCATTCTAAATCAAATTCCAATCAGGGCGACAAGAAGAAGGATTTGTTGAAGATCAAATGTTTTCACTGTCATGAGTTGGGAAACTATGCCACAAAAGTGTTTGCATAAGAAGGCCGACAAGAATCCCTTAGGAGGAGTAGTAGGTGAAGCTCTTCTTTCACAATTCGAGTTGGATTTCACCCTCATCGATTGTATGGTGAAATCAATAATGGGTAGTGTGTGTTATCTGGATAGTTGACCCTCATTCCATATGACCGACAACAAAGAATTCTTTAGTGACTTAGAGGAGAAGGACCTCCAGATTCATATCGAAATGGAAGATGATGGAAGGAATAGTGTGACTATCTTCAATACTGTTACTTTTCAGAGGGATTATGGTTTTCCTCTCACATTAAAAGATGTCATGTATGTTTTGGTTTTGAAGAAGAATTTAGTTTTAGTTTCCATTTTGGACCATGGATACAATGTGATATTTAGCAAAGGAAAGGATTTCCTTCATCAAATATCCTTAGTAAAAGTGAACCAAATTGGGGTTTGGGTGAAGAACCTCTAAAAATTGGATGTAGAAGATTGTGTTGCTTTGAGCACAAAAGCATAAAAGGTGTAGAGTCGAAACATCGTTGAGTTGTGGCATAGAATATTGGGACGTTTGCACCATAGAGATTTGAAGAGCATGCAACAAATTTTTATAGGACTTCCCAAGGGTACAGTAGAGCATAGAGATACATGTAAATGGTGTACATTGGGGAAGTACACCAAAGCTACAAGTTTCAAGATAAGGATATTCGAGCACACACGATCCTTGAAAGAGTTCACTCAGATGTGTGTGGACCATTCTTGACATCTTCAACAACTAAGCACAGTTATTATGTAATATTTGTAGATGACTTTTCTCTTAAATGTTATATTTTCTTCATGTCGAAGAAAGATCAGACGTTCGCTAAATTTTGTGAATTTAAATCACTTGTTGAGAAAGTCACTAGTAGGAAAGTTAAAGCTCTTTGGAGCACTAACGGTGGAGAATATGTGTTGAATGAATTCAAGAACTTCTATGTGTCAGAAGGCATTCAACAGGGGTTAATACCACCCCATAACCCACATCAGAATGGGGTGGCTGAAAGGAAGAACAAAAGTATTGTCGAAGTTGAACGAGAAATGTTACATGATCATGGCCTACTGTTGCACTTGTGGGTTGAAGCATGCAACATAGTTGTATATGTGCAGAACAAAAGTCCTCATCATATTCTTGGGATGAGTAAACCAAAAAAAAAAAAAAATCAAGTAAGAAACCAGATGTGGCACACTTTAGGATCTTTGGTTCATTAGTTTACTATCATGTTACCAAGGATGCAAGGAAAAAGTTAGAACCAACAACTAAGTTAGGCATATTTGTGGGGTACACTAATACACCTCATAATTATCGGGTGTATATACCATCTCACAAGATGACATTAGTTCGTAGAGATGTGAAGTTCGATGAAGATAAGGCCATGAGATTTCCCTTGAGAGGGAGCTTTAGTTACATGTAGATGAGGAGATTTTAGCTCCAAAGGAAGAACCTCAAGAGGATGTGGAGCGAGAACATGCAAAGGCGTAGAGGGTGGAAGCACCCACTCATGCAGAGACTTCCAGAGATGGAAGGAAGCACACCAGAGAGGCTGACAGATTGATGCATGATGCTAGAGAAAATGTGGGAGCACTCACATCACAGCATAGGCAAAAGAGGTCACCAGATCGGTACACTAGCTACATGGCTTTGATGAGCGAGAGTGTAGAGATTAAGCTATGGAATCAAAGATTAGTTGCACTTAGTTTGACAAAAGAAAAGTACATGGCTACTAGTTAAGCAGTTTGTGAAGCTATCTGGACGAAGAAGATCCTTGTTGGGTTATTTGGTCAGCAGATGAATCCTACAATGATTTATTGTGACAATCATAATTGTATCAAACTCTCGGAGAATCCAGTTTTTCATGATCGAACCAACCATATTGACATCCAACATCTCCATCTACAAGATTCTGTGTAGAGGACAATTATGTTGCTGGAGTACATTCCTACAAAAGAACAAGATGCAGATATTTTGACAAAGACATTGTCAAGATGGAAATTAGAGTTTCAGAGAGGAAGGATCAGGGTAGTAGATAATCACTTTCTTGTTGAGAGGGAGTGTTAAAAATGCAACAAGAAAATCCTAATTTAATTTTGTCCTTGAATTAAATTAGGAATAATATTGTAATTCCACATCACATAACAACTTGTATTACTTAACTAAGTGAATTTGATTTAGTTTTCTTAGTTAGTTCGAGTTGAGAGTCTAACTTGAGTCATGTAGAGTGTTTCCTACATTATAGGAGCCCTAGTTGAGTTTATTTTGAGTTGTAATTAATTAATTCAATTTAACTGAGTTAAAGTCAGTTAAACTAGTTCCAACTATTGTAGGAACTAGTAAGAGGTCTAGTAGTGGGGGATCCCTCGTTGAGTTTATTTTGAGTTGTAATTTGAAAATCCAGTTTAACTGAGTTAAATTCAGTTAAATTAGTTCCAACTATTGGAGGAACTAGTAGGAGGTCTAGTAGTGGGGTGCAACTTCAGTGTTCAACCATTTAATTGATAAATCAACCATAAATAACTCATGCATGTGTAATCTACGAGTTACCCAATTGAGATTGGAGTTCAAAACAAGTGTACTATCAGTTGTATAATTATCCGAATTGTACAAATGGTGCATGTAGTCAGAGGAAGAGCCTAAAGGAACTGAGTAATCCAAAGGAGGAAAATTCCTATTAGCTTGGGGCATAATTCCTCATTGAACAGTGCAAGGAAGTAGGAACTTGGGCAAGCATAAAATTGGTTAAGTATTGGCCAAGGCTTCTCTAGGAAGCAGTGAGACAAATAGAGATAGTGCAAAGGTTGCTTGGGCTTGAGCAAAACATTGTAATCTTCTCATATTTTCTGACTAATGCAATATACAGATAGCAAGGGTTTTTAGCTGTTGCATTCCCCAGGAAATCATTGTGCAATGTGTTGATTGAATTCTTTCTATTGTATGCTTTGTGAATTCTCAACCGATTAATTGTTTCTACTGATGAGTAGAGTAGATTCAAGTCTTTTGTTATAGCAAATTACATAAGCAGTTTGAATCTACAAGGAATTTATATAGGGATTTGAATCTGGGTGGAGTAGATTCAAGTCTTTTGTTTTAATAAATTACATAAGAAGTTTGAATCTATAAGGAATTTCTATATGGATTTGAATATGGGTGGAGATTAGACCCAACCACCTAAAATAACCCAAATTATTAACTTTTTATTTAATATTTCCTATAAAATTTTTAAAAATCTAAAAAAATAGTTTTTAAATTATTTTTATTAATATCTTGTGAATATATACAATTATAATTATAAAATTATATAATTGAGTCGAGAACTTATTCCTACACCCTAGTGCAAAGTGAGTCTCTTGTTCCTCTTTAAATATATTAAAAATTATTCTCTAATAAAAAAATAAAAGAAATTTGCTATGCAATTTATTTATTTTTCATATGATTAATATATTTTCATATAAATAGTTAGAAGTAAAAAAATTGTGAATAAATGTTTTACATTTACTTTTCAAAAATATTCAACATTCGATGTCTTCTGTTATTTATATAGAAAAAAATGTTGAAAAAAAATATTTTAACGTTATGTAGAATAAAATATCCAAAATGAATTATGAGTAACCAGCGAAGTCCATCTACACTAAATGCACCACCATTTTGACCTCTATCTACAACCAAATCTCAACATTTTTCATTCCTTTTTAGTCACGACAGTTACAAACCCGCTGTCGTGATCCGTGTGGGAGGGACGTTTGAGTGAGTTGAGTCAAAATCCATAAGAAATATGAGTAAAACGTTTTATTCGCTGCATGGGCAGTTTTATCCAATTTATTATTCATACTAAATGCTTTTGTCAAAATATCGAAAGGAAAACAGTATGGAAATTACATCAGAGTGATTATTTTATTCTAAATTCTAAATTTTAGAATAGTTTGGAAATGTGACAAAGATAAATATAGTAAATGATTTTGTCGAGTCGCGTTGAGAAATATTGCTTTAATAAAGCTGCCTATATTCAAATTTTCGATATTCCAAAATTTATAATTAAATTATTCTAAACCTATGTGTATTTCTCTATTACATAAAGAATCCAAGTCTACTTTTTCCTGCCGACATTAATTCAGCGTGCTGTAGTCGTCGTGACTCTGGAAATTCTACGAGGTGGGCGCAGTATAATTGAGACCATTGATCACGTACGTGGATACACATCAAATTGCAAGGCCAAGTTTGTCGACATTTCTTGTTATCATGTGGGAGTTTATTTATTAAATATCCATGAATATGTACTATTTGATAGAAATATCAAGTTTTATATAATGTTAGCTTATTGCCTAGTTTAAATTTAAAAAATAATAATAATAATAATATTCAATCATTATGTTATTTTTCGAAAAGACTAAAGGTATGTATAATAAAAAATGAGTAGTTTGTTTGTAAGGAATTATATGATTAAGGAAAATTACAAAATTTACAAAATTGGTAGTTATATATAAGAAATGAGTTGTTTTTAGTGTGACTTTTTGGAAGTTTTTTAGGTGGACTTTTTCGGTCTAATTTCTCTAAGATTTGGCATGCATTTATTGAAATTACAAGTTTGATGGGTAACCCTTGCACAATCTAAGTGCTCTAGGGGATTTTGAGGGTGATGAATCCATATATACAGTCAAGAAACCAGTTTAAATAACACAAATCAAGATTTCACCTCAAATTTTTCCACTGGATTCCAACACTGGAAAGTCCAAAAAGTCGCACTAAAGACAATTCCTATAAGAAAGTGAAAGCATTGTTGTCAACATTTCCAGATAAAAGTCTCAACAAAAATTGTCCTATAGTGTTAAATATCATCAAAAAGAGCAATAAAAACATGTAATCTAAAGTATCCAAAAGGCATAGCTTATCTAAATTGAAGTCTTTGTGGTCATGGTCCAATGGGGAGTTGTAATCTCCCTCTTTCCACCAAGTGTTCTCCATGAAATTTGGCAAGATGATGTACTCTTCCTCCTCTTGCAAGCCTCATTTCAAGAGATTTCTCACTAAAATATTTAGTTCCCTGTGGATATTGAGGATGGAAAGCAATTAGAAGAGTTCTCTTAATGCAATAATTCTATCAATCCAACATTGCAAGTGAAGGGCATGCGAGCCACTTCTTCCAAATATCCAATCAACAAAACAACTCGAGCCACCAGAAGCCTACAAGGAAACAACCTCCATTGATGTAGAAACTTAGAAAAGGGCCTAGATTGCAACTATCTTAGCCTTAGTATTTGAACAACCACCCGCATTCAACGAAAAATATACAAAGAAATTTCCATGTAGATAAATATGACCACCACAAATACAAATGCCCCTTTGTTGAGTCTCATCGAAGAACCCAACTATAACCATCTGAGGAGCTGTCAAGAACGAGATGAGTTGAGCTTCTCTAGTTTTCAATGGCTTAAGGCAGTTAAAGAAAAAAGCCAAAATCCGAGGAAGGATCCATGAAATATTGAAGTGGGGAATTTCAAAAATCCTCCTATTCCAAACTTTCCAAATGTCCCAAGAAATGTAAAGCAGTAGAAATCTGTAGTGCCCCGTGTTACTAAGCCACCAACCTAAACATGATTCCAAATGAACATTCGGACCACAACCCCATAGGTTAAGGGCATAAACTACTTCCTTCCACAAAACCCTTGAGAAGTCACAATTGAAGAAGAGGTGGTACATTGTTCTCGACCCCCTCATGCATAGAATACAAAGATTAGGACCACTAAATCCATGCCTTATCAAATTCGCCCAAGTCAAAATCATGTTGTCCATCACCAACCAGATGAAGCATTTAAGTATTGGAGGGATTGACCACTTCCAAATGAACTAGTACCACCAAGCAAGATCAAAAATATCGAATTTGGTAGATATACCATTGCAAGCCAATCTTGTCATGACTTGGTTGGTAAAAGGATTTATGAACCAAACTGAAGTATCCTCCCTATCATTCAAAAATAAACCACTACGAGACAAGTTGTCAACAAAACCATCCCACTCGAAGGCTAAAGAGCACCATAGGCCCAAATCCATAGAATACAACCATATATCGTTTTGTCAGTGATGACAATGAGGCAAAATTTATGGCCAAGCCTATAGATACCACAGGAATTCATATTTGCAAGAAGATATGGAGAAAGTCTATAAAAGGTCTCCCCCCAATAAAGAGGTTAGTACCCAATAAAACTTTATTTCCATGGCCCACCTTCCAAACAAACCATTTTTTGATCCATGGGAGAGTAGCCAACATGCCACTCCAAATGTTTGAAGCCCAATTAAAACTAAACAACTCTCTTGACCATAGCCAATCTAAAAATGGTTGATTATACAAGTATTTATCTAACATGATTTTGCTACATAAGCCAAAGTTGACAGACACTCTCCAAAGGTTTTTCATGGCTAGGGTATGTCTGAAACAATGGAGGTTCTTGGAAACCCAACCCCCACTACCTTTATGTCAAGAAAGAGTTTCCCACTTGACCAGATGAAAGCCATTCTACCCTCCTTCTTCTAACCCGTAGGAAATTAAACATGACTTGTATGATCATTCTTAAGGTAGATTTAGCAAACTTCGACATCAAGAACCAATATATAGGGATATATTCAAGGACTCTAGAAATTCTACAAGGTGGGTGCAACATAATTGAGACCATTGATCATAGTACGTGGATACACATCAAATAAGGGTAAGTTACACATCAAATTGCAAGGCCCAAGGCCAAGTCTATTGAGGGACGCAATAGTTTTCTTATGTTGACATTTGTTGTTATCATTTGGGAGTTTGTTTATCAGATATCCATGAATGTGTAGTATGAGATAGAAAGATCAACTTACATATAAATGCTCATTTGTCTCCATAATTGTTTTGACTAGTTTTTATTTTTACTTTTTTAGAAGAGGAGAATTTATCTTTTCAGTCACTATGTTATTGTCCTAAAAGAGCTAGCAAGGGTTTGTATAATAAAAAATGAATAATTTGGATTTCAAGCATCTGTGGTTCATTTCTTTTAAGCTGAATCTTGGAGTACCCATAGTAAGAATCATACTTGTTAATGTTTCAAATCCCAATAGGGATCCATCATCAGGACGATTATTGAATGATGATAGAAGAAGAGCTTAGTGATAGCATAAATAGTATTAAGATAATTTTAAGTTAATTTGATTTCAAGGAGATGAGGTCAGCTTA